>JAHBMJ010005923.1:104130-128607 GCA_018398765.1 Chromera velia | reverse complement strand
GGGGGGGACGAATGACATGATTTATAAGTTCAGAGGGATATGCCTCAGTGTTGATATTCCTCATTGGATGCTTTGTACTGTACCTGACGAATGCCATGTAGCAAAAGAAGCATGTGCGACAGACAAAGGTAAAGAGAGAGCCGAGGAGACTGTCACAGAGAGAGGGAAAGAGCAACCAGAGCAACAAAAAGAATTTATCACATACTAACGCTCACTGTCGACTATTCAAAGATGTATATAGCGCGCGTGGGAGCTAGTTTCACAGGTTAACATATGCACATACATATGTGCGCACGCGCACGCATGTACCGTTCACATACATGATCACGTACACAAACGTAAATGTGTACACATCATGCACAGCACACGCACATGCACAGAAAAACAAGAACAGATATTCATAGATATACAGAGAGAAAGAGTGCGCAAGCGAGCCAAAAAGAAAGGGAGAGAAAGATAGAGAGAAAGAGACAGAAGAAAGGGGGGGGGGAGGAAGGGAGGGAGGGAGTGAAAGAGGGAGAATCTCTCGTTGATATGCTTGCCTCTACTGCCTCAGAAAAACAGTGTCACTCCGATTTGTCCCCTTTTTGTAGGTCTTTTTGAAAAAGCATAGGCAATTTTGAAAGAGAGTAGCGAATGCACACAAAAATAAAAATACCCTTGCTTTGACATATCCTGATTTGGTGAAGAGAAGTGAAACAGGGTTGGAGACGGGGAGATGGATGATCGAATGAGAGAATGTCAAGAAGAACTGCAAGTTTCCGCAGTAGGTGGGGGCCTCGTTTGTTCGAAACAAAATGCCTTGGTGAAAGAAGTGGATCTTTTAGAGAACTGAGTAGCGTTCTCCTATGCCAAACTTGCAGCCAAAGTGACTGTTGGAGGTGCTGAAGGGGACTCCTGCGTGCAGACGGTTCTTGCATGGTTCTTGCAAGCCGCATGGCGCGGGCCCACCAAAGACCCCGGCACTGAGTGAGTCGGTCGGGCCCACTACCGCGTGTGGACAAATGGGAAAAAAAGTGCGGACAAAATGTGCTGTATTAATTGAGGGGATGTGCATGGGTCAAACGATGTCAAACGCGGCGGCGCCTGGCATATAGCACGGCATTGGCGCCATTTGGCGCCATAATGGCGCAACATATTAATATGGCACTGATAATGGCAGTGACATTTTCTCTGAAGCCGGTCTGATCTCTCGAGAGTCGAGTCTTAGTATGACCAATGACATGACTCAGTTTACGGGCCGTAGTATGCTATGAACATTGAACATGCACCCGAACCTCCGTACGAAAGTTTTAGGAGGTTTACATGACGCTGCTCTTCGTTGAAATTCCAGTGTTGTCAGACTGATCGTCAGTCCCAGTTTCTTGCACGCGTAGCTCAGACCCGCGATGCTGCTGGGCCGCCTGTCATCCGACATCTTGCTGGCTTTTGCTGCTCTCTCACTGCTGCTGCAACTGCGGAGCCCCATCGCGAATGGTACCAACGTCCCTGCCCTCTCTGTCAGTGTGGATCAGTTGCAACAGGAGACGCGTGCAGACACCCACCCTGCTCCTCCCCTCCCTCCCTCCAGAGAGGAGATTGTGAGGGCATTGAAGGAAGAGGAGAACGGAAGATTCTGGAGAGTCTGGGCACAGAGGGCGTTTGCCATTTCTTCCCCGAGCACCAGTGAGACGGAGACGCCGAAAGCACAGTGCTGGGAGGGGTTCACCCAAAGTGCGCGTGAGTTTGTGGAGTGGGTACTTCGGGGGGGAGAAAAGGGGGAGCAGGGGGACCCTTGTGACGAGAACTGGACGGTTGGGGTTGGGGGGGAGTATGGCAAGAAAGAATTCCGCCCGTCTTTTCCGTCAGGGCGTCCGCCGGTTTTGTTAGGATTTGACTTGCAGATTAAAGCGTTCTGCAAGGCGAAGGTGAGGGGGACCCTGGGGGAGGGAGCGCTGCCAGCGTCGAAAAGCACCGGTTCACTTCGACTCTCGTAGACGCGTGCATGAAAGCCGAGGAGTCGGTGATACGAGTGCACAGGCAGGTCGGACCTTTCAAGGATTGGAATGTGTGCGCGAACACGCTGTGGCTTATTTGCGCTGTGAGGGGTCGGCTTCCAGGGCAGGGGGGGGGGGCAGAAATGCACTTTGTGCCTGCGCCTTCTTCGGTCGACCTGTTGGGTTGGCATTCGCTGAAGGACTTTGGTGATGCAGAGAAGTTTGTCGGTGGTGGGGAGGCAGGAATAGAAGAATTGAAGAGGTTAGGCAAAAAGCCCTCGGAAACTTCGTTTATTGGTCCGGAGGTTTTTCTTGTGGAGATCGGTGTGTTAGTCTGGGTGTGTAGAAATGCGGGTGAGCTGTTTGAGGTTGGGAGTGCTTATGAAGAATTGAGGGGGGTGCCTGTTGAGGAGTCAGGGCTTCTCAACACAGCAACAGTGACTGGAGAAGGAGACAGAGGTGATGAGAACGAATGGCATGGAGAAGGCCCGCTCAAGGGAAAAAAAAGAGAAAAAACAGAAGAGGAAGAAGAAGAAGAAGAAGAAGAAGAAGGAAGAGAAACGCTGAGAAGCGAAGAGGCTCGAGAAGGGGGTGAAGACTCGGAGAACAGGGGCGCAATTCAGGGGGCAGGGGCAGCAACAGATAATACAGAAGGAGAAGTTGAAAATAATCTGAGTAGAAGGAAGGAAAAAGACGGAAACAAAAGCAGACAAAGGAAAATAAGGACTAGGTTCATTTGTGATTTTGATGAGAACGGATTGAGAGCGTTAGGAGATGCACTCCAAGAATGGTGGGAGGGGGATCCTCCTAGACTTGGAGGAGGACTGGGACAACAGTCATTTGACTCAGAGAAGAGTGTGCATGCGCATGGGCACTCCTCGGACGCTGAGGAGAATGGAGAGCCAGTGTATTCCCAGAGCTCTCCAGATGTAGCTGTGGAGGCACAGAACGATATCCTCCACAGAGAAGGAGAGAGCGACAAAGGAGGAAAAGAATCGTTAAGAAAGGAGGAAGATATACCAAGCTCCTTGGATCGAGGGAAGGAAGAGAAGGAAAGAAGGGATGGTGAGAGTCGCCTTCAATCAAATTCAGAAAAGGAGAAGGAAGGAGCTCCTTCGCCAGACCTCAAAGCCAGCAGGCTTTCCAGTGAGACCCAAACACACTCTCATCCAGAACTAAATGCAAACACCCTCTCTGACTGTCCCGGAGGGCTACCACACCGCCTCCCCACTCTGCCATTCAACCAGACTACGAACTCTTCTGAGATTCCAACAACATGCCTTGCTCCCTCCCAGACTTCCCTAAAACTCACCGCACACACCCAAACAGACCGCCCCCTTTCCCTAGCAGTCGAGGAACTCCATCCCTTTGGAGCCCGCATCTCCGGACTCAACCTGACCTCATTCCTCCCCGACCCCCAGAGCCTCTCAGAGGAACTCGAAAGGCTCATCTCTCTACACCGAGTCCTCGTCATTCCAGATCAACACGACATCACCCCAGAGTCGCAACTGGAGATCATGTCATGGTTTGGGGTCCCTGGCAAAGAGCCTGCCTCCATTCCCTCCCTTCCAGAGGGTATTGCGTCCAGATCAACCGACCCTGCCAGGGGGGACTCTGTGAGGGCAATCGCGTGGCATCTGGATTCAATTGCTGGGAAGAGGACTTTTGCGCGCATGACGTCTCTCTCAGGAAAATCGGTGCTGCCGGGGGTCCCCACGGATTTCGTGAGGTGAGCTTGGTGTTGGAAACGCTTCCTTTTGTGTGTTCAGTGTTTGCTTGTCTGTCTGCCTGTCTGGGAGGGAGAAGGAGAAACGTATAGTCTTCCTGTCTGTCTGTCTGCCCCCCACCCCCTGTTTGAAGAACATGCCGGTGCCGGTTCCCCCTGTATTGTATGTGTTTGTTTGAAGTGCAGCACGTTTCTTCCTCTTTTGTTTTTTCTTTGCTTCTTTTTTTCTTTTTTGCCTTGAGTGGAAGCAGCAGAGGACTAACGTGTGAATCCAGTGATCACGTGAAAGTCTGTCGGGAGGTGGAGAGGCAAAAGGCGCTTAACTCTCACCTTTCGGGCCCCCTGCCCACGCTGTTTGATTGTTGGTTCTGTTCTTTTGTTTTTGTTCTTTCACTTTTGTCTCTTATGTGCATGAAGAAAAAATGGGAGAAGAAGAAACATATAGTCTGCCTGCCTGCCTGCCTGCCTGCGTACCTGCCTCCCTGCTTGCTGCTTGACTTCCTTCCTTCCTTGCTGCCTGCCTATCTGTCTGCCTTGTCTGTCTGTCTGCCTTTCTTGATGCCTGCCTGCCTGAACGAACTGCTTCTTGTGCATCTTGTGTGCAGCACTGCCGATGTCTTCGCAGCGCTGACAGAGGAGGAAAGGGAGTCATGGAAGACCGCAGCGGTAGAGTTGAGGGAGTGCAGGGGGGCTGTGCGAATGGGGTTCCACCCCCTTTTCTTCAAAAACCCTCTGAGACCGGGGGAGGTGATGGTCGTCATCCATCCCTCTTATAAATGCGTGAAAGACCCCCAAGTCTCCACTTTCACCTGTAACTCCACAGAACCGGGCCGACTGACCTTGCACCCTCAGGAGGACAATGTCCTTGAGAGTCCCAGTGAAGCGGTCCGTATTAGTGACCGTCTGCAGTCCCTCTGTTCCAGTTTGGCTGACTCACCGGCCGCTTTGTTGCATGAGTGGACAGAGGGTGACTTTCTGTTGTTCGACAACGTTGCAGTGGTACACCGGACGTCTCCACGGAGTAAGGTCCTCGCTCCACGATCGGGGGCAACCGACAGAGCAAGGGTGATCCACAGAGCGCTCGCTTTTGCTCCTTCAGCAGAAGTGGAGCCTTCTGAAGCGTTTTTCTGCTGAAATAAGGGCAGCTGCGTGATTTCGAAGTTTTCGAAGCAGAGGATTTTATAAGAGAACACAGGGACGGTGATCTGAATCGACTTTATAGCAAATGCTCTGGCTAATGCTCAGGCTATAAAAATTTGAATGTTCTTCGTGAATCGTGATTCAATTCTAATTTCCAATCGTTTTTCATTTTTTTTAAGTGTTGTAGTCAGCCTTCCAACTGCCTTCGTATCATCATTAAATTTTATAGTTGAAATAAAATTAAAAGAAAAACCTACAGAAAAACAGTCAAATCATTGCATAGAGTCTCTACTAGCATCGAACACTATATACTACTAGTAGCTATACAGTCTACACGGTCCTGGTAACACGGATACACGTATAAAAAAACAATAAATAATTTAGAAAATAAACTATCTACATGAATTTACTACTAGTAGAACTATTAAATTGCTAGATGTGTAACATAGTACTTAGTGTATTCACTGTGTTATACTAGTACCGCCGAAGTATAGTAATGAATTGAAGATAAACCCTTGATTAATTAATTTTTAAAAGTACTGCACTGATATCACCTTTTTGTTTTACAATATTAAAATGGTTTCAAAAATTTAAAACGGTCTCAGGCTCGTCACCCTCTTGCCAGTGCAAGCCTAGCTCTAACTTTGTTCAATAGATTTTCTCCTGAAAGTTCAAAGTTTTTGAAGATTCAGACTGTCATTCAGTTCTAGATTCAGTTCACGGTCAATCTGGAGGAACCACAAGAAGATCGGGTTGCTCAATCTGGGCCTCCATATCGCTGTGATCATCACCTCCGTAGGCTGTTCTCACTCCTGGTCCCGGCCCAGGATGGCCCTCCACACCTTTCCATGACTTCAGGTTTGAGTTTCCGTCTCCGTGACTTTCCGCGTCTGGTGATGCCGAGTGCCCTTTTCTGCCATCGCCATTTACAACGTCCCTCCGAGTCCCACTCCAGGCAGATGCAATTTGTTTCTTCGGTTTTGTATCATTTCTTCGCATACTCCTCGTGTGCTTTCTCTGCACCTGAAGGAGGGCCTTCTGGGATCTCTTTGTGCAACAATTGCGGCAACAAAGTGCGCCTAGCAACGTTGCATTGCCCCCTTTTTGGCCTTTCCCTGATTCCACAGCTCTGTACATCTTCCTGAGCTGGCCTCCGAAAGTTAGCACAGCAAGGAAAGTCCACATGACGACCAGAAAAATGCAGTACGCACTGATAAAATTCGCACCCTGCAGAATCCAGAAAAGTCAAGCAAGACTCTCTGAGGAAGAACGTGTCATCCATTCTCACGACAGTTTCGTTTCACTACCAGGTTTAAGTACAGATGTGAGTCTTCGACTAAAAAACAAACAAACAGACAGAGATGAGAACATCCAAGGGGCTCGGCAGGGAGGAGCGACGCGATGCACTTAAGAAAGGGGCACGCGAAAGCAGAACACAAGAACGGCTGCACGGAAAACTCTTTCAGACTGACTGACTCACGTAAGCAACCGAGTCCCCCGTTGAGACGCTACACCGACAATGGAGCCGAACCCGACAACAAACATCAAAAAGGCCACCAGACTGAAGATGTGATCGTATGTCCGACACAGCCCCGTCAGGTCTGTCTTCAGATCTTCATATCTTGCCGCAGCCTCTTCATCCTCTGCTGCCTCCTGCTCTGCAGCATCCACTTCGTTTCCACTCCCACAGGACTCTCCACTCCCTGAGGCTGCACTCCACATTTTGGCCCTCGCTTCTGCTCTGTGCTCTGCTTCTGTCTCAGCTTCTGCATCCACAGCTTGTTCGATTGCCCCGATTCCGGTGGACAGAAAGAACATATTTATCAACAAGGCGACGACTACAAAGGCCCCCAAGATGTGGATGATGTCGATCATCTTCAGGTAGTCGGTCCGGTCGAGAGCCAGGAAGGCGATGGTGATGGCAAAAAAGACACCGACAGTTCCCGAAGCTCTGGCGTCGAATTTTTGGTCGATAGAGAGGGTCGACAGGAGCAGGGCAGTGAACACGGCAGCCAGGAGAATGAATGTGCCTGCAGTGCATGGGAAGAGAATGATGAAAGGGACACCAAACCGGTTTCAGGAGCGAGGATGCGGAAGAGTGGAGAACGGGGGTATTCTCCGTCCAACAAATGTTTGAAGAAACCAAATTATCACTCAAAGGAATTCGTGCAGACACACACGCAGTTTCAGACGGACGCACACACACACACACACACACACACACACGCACACACACACACACACACACACACACACACACACACACACACACACACACACACACACATACACACACGCAGTCACACACACACACACATACACACACGCAGTCACACACACACACACACACAGACGCACACGCATGCACACGCACACACACGCATACACACGCACACACACACACGCACACACGCACACACGCGCACACGCACGCGCGCGCGCGCGCGCACACACACACACACACACACACACACACACACATACACACACACACACCAACAGACAACGAGAGACCGGTACCGATGGAGAGGAAGGCAGTGGAGAAGAAGAGAGGACGTCTGGTCCTTTTGATTGATTCGGGTGATCAATGCATCCGCTTTCCATTGTCATATCATGCTTTGGTTCATCTACCCTTCACTCTTGCAAACATTACCGAAGCAAGCCATTGTCAGGCAGGCACTCACCTCTCAAGAAGGAGATCCGATCCGTCCGTCTGAAGACGAACGTCAATTTGATCTCGTCGATGGAGATCCCACCGTCCACCAGAGCTGGGTCTTCTTCGTTCAGACCGAAAGTAGACTCCCACCTGCGCACAGACAGATGGGGAAAAATCACAATTCTTCTTGCCGACTCTGTAGCTTCATAGCCAACCGGCCAGCCGGCCATGCGTTCATACAGCCAAACGGGCACGCAAGACAGAATGCCCGCCACTACTTCAAACAGAGGAAGGTTGTTGATTCATGCCTTCGATATGGAAAGAAAAGCAAGGTCAAGGATCCGTCCTCGCAGCCCATTCCAGCTTTTCCTTCACTTTTAGCAAGGCCGCCAAACCACTCACCTGACGGACTCCACCTCTCTTTTGGTGTCCACCAATTCGAACCCTCTCTGGTTGATGAATTGCGTGTGCGTCAGTCGGGACTTTTCGTTCACCGTCAGACGCAAGCGGGTGGAGTCGAACTGGCCCCGGAAGTTCAGCACAAGGCTCTGCTCGTCGAAAGGGAAGTTTCTAAGATCTGCATTGCTAGCATGCAACCCGTGCATGAGAAGCGATCGACGATTAATTGATTAAGCGCCTCAAGTACTGCTTAAGTATTAAGTTTTCCAATACAGCAATCTTGACAGCTTCAGGCTTCGGTACCAGCTGACATCCAAATAGGATTGTGACCATACTTTCAAGAAAACACAAGTATGTGTGATGTAGACGGGCAGGTCAAACGCACCGAAAGTGTGACGGAAGTGCGAGAAGATTGTGATCCCGGAGAAAGTCGTGTTATCGGCTTGGACACTCCGGCCCTCTCCAGATTTGAGAAGCTCGGAAGAGAGCCTGAGTGGCTCAATGATGTCGATGGCATACACGTACGGGAGGTTGCACTCCCCTGAGACGAGGTACACGCTGTAAAACGAGGACTTCGAGACATCAAACTCTGTCATTTGTGTGACGTAGAAAGACATCTCACATGTCATGAACTCTGTGGGTTCTTGACCGGACACCAATCGTGCATTCATCAGCCAGAGAAGCAGCCCGAAACAGTGGGACACTTCTTGAACTCTCATGGTCAGTTCCTGCAGAGTTCAGACAGTCCGCCACGGACACAGCAAAAGATTTCGTTCAAATGGCTGAAAGAGGATGAAGACACATCATGCTGTGGGATTGCATCGTCGGAATGAATAGGTCTGATTCCGCACAATCAGTCGATTCTTATCATGGAATTCCTGTGTAGCTGTACCATTCACCCTCCGTGTCACTCCGTACGTGCATCGTGAAGAGGAACTGCATGTGAATGCATGCAGAGTGAATGCGGTCCGACGACGCATATATTAATACATGCATGCACTCATGCATGCACGGGGTTGAATTCGTATCGGTACGCACGATTCGAAAGATCCGGATACCCTGGACATTAATTTGTGGCCATTTGTATTCTTTAACTTTCTTTTTCTTTTCTGCAGGCCTTCATACAGGACCTGGGCCGGCCCCGACTGACGAGCGTGCGCCGTGGAGGGGGGGGGGACGCCGCCGCTGCCTGGCGCCCTCTGCATGCGTGGATGCAGAGAATGTACGCACTCATTCATGCATTGTTCATCTGCATGCTCGTTTTTTTTCACGCTCCATACGGACTGACTGACTGACTGTGTCTGACTACGGTGCCTGGACTTCTGTCAATCGATGCAACACTCTGGTAGTGAGAAAGTGTATGTGAGAGATGAGTAGAAAAACTGTTAGAAAACAAAGCAACGAGTAAACAGATAGGTAGCAACAGCATGTGTTTATTTGCTCTTGCTTGGCTAGGGAGACCCCCCCACCTCATGTTCAGGCGGGATGGTCAGTGAAAGGGGGAGATGGTTTTAGATTAGTCTCGCACGCCTAGGTACGCATAGAATGGCCAAAAATTAATGTCCAGGGTATCCGGTTGGGGACGTTGGATGCACAGGAATTAACCCATCGATGAGATTGATGATTAGGAGTTCTTCCGTTTAGTATTGAACTGTGTAACTCGAACAGTGTCTGTACAGACAACCGTAACTTGTCTGTGGGCTCATGGGCCATACTGCTGCCACAGACATGAGTAGACGTACATTAAGCTGACACATCGATCATACAGGTAACACAAGGTTGAAAGCGGGGGTTTAAACGGGCTGAAACATTTTTTTTTCTGGGATTCAAGCTGATCCATTGTGATTAAATTCAATTAAGTAAACTAAAGTCTTATTTCACATTGTATTACATTCTAAATTAATGTTCAATTAACTTTGTTCAATGTATGTGATGATTAGCGATGGTAATGTTTTTTTGAAAACAAGTTTGTATGTGTTCGGAACTACTCGCAACGAAGTTTATAAGAGCTCAACCAATTATGCATTAGGTAAATTTAAATTAAAATTAATTTTATAAAATTTCATACAAAGTTTTTCTTTGTGCATCATTAGGTAGCTCCTTAGAAACATCTTTCTACATCTTCCCTCAGTTTTTTTGTCTCCCCCTCACAACCCCTCTTCCCGTTTCTTCGAATTCCTTGAGTGGAAGAAAAATGGGAAAAGGCATAGGCGAATGGAAAATCCCTCGAGCGACTGGTGCATTCCCCATTAGCCGTCCGCATGGAGACAAACGAACGTCGCCGCTTCTCCTTTAAATATTTGTCTGCACTTCTCCCCCAATACCCCGTCGCCCTTCACACGTCAATGGACGTCAACATGGAGCCCTCGACCGAGCCTTTCTTTGTACCGCTGTCCCGGAAAGCTTCACGCAATGTGAGAGAATCCCCTGATCGAATTTTTACGCTTTTTTTCCACAAACCATTTTGGTCACACACACACACACACACACACACAGAGAGAGAGAGAGAGAGAGAGAGAGAGAGAGAAAGACAAAGAGAGAAGACAGAAGAGAGAAGACAGAAGAGAGACGACGACGAAAAAAGAATCTGTCGACGCACACACCTGACGGGGGCATCGACAGATCTCATCACACGATGTGCGGATAAATACGTGATCACATTGCATTACAACTCTGCGCTGAATGGCCCACACACACACGTACAAATGAAGAGGGAGACGAGACGCTCTGTCTCTATCTGTTTGTGTTCTAGAGGAGTGCAAGGTCCTCTGCCTCCTCTTCAGATATGGTGGCAGGCTGTCTCTTGATCAGATTCCGCATCTGCCCGACTGCCCTCTTTCCCTTTTGACAGAGAGGCTGGAGAGTGTCCGAGAGATCCCCGAGGTATCTCCACATGACGAGGGAGCTCCGTCTCTCTTCCAACAACTGCCGCAAGAGGGAGGAGCCCTCACCTGCAGGCAGAGAAATGAGAGGAAGTAAAAGGAATGAGGAAGAACTGAGAGAGTAAAGAAGGTGTGTGTCTGTCTGTCTGTCTGTCTGTCTGCCTGCCTGTTTGTCTGTCTGTCTGTCTCTCTCTCTCTCTCTCTCTCTGTCTGTGCGTGTGTGTATGTCTGTCTGTCTGTCTGCCTGCCTGCCTGCCTGTCTGTCTGTCTGTCTGTCTGTGTGTGTGAGAGAGAGAGAGTGACTGTGTGAGTGTGTGTGTGTGTGTGTGTGTGTGTGTGTGAGTGCGTATGTGTGTGTGTGTGTGTGAGTGTGTGTGTGTGCGTCTGTCTGTCTGCCTGCCTGCCTGCCTGCCTGTCTGTCTGTCTGTCTGTGTGTGTGTGTGTGTGTGTGTGTGTGTGGTTTTTTTGCCGTTTGATGAATCCCTCACTCCTCACGTTCTGATGGAAGACACTTTGTCGAACACGTCGCCGGGTCTGGGTGAGAATGAGTGTCTGTGAATGTGCTCTGGCAAGCCCTTGTCGGGTATACAACTCCAAAACACACTGTGAGTCACGCAGTCAACCGCCACGACAACGATGTTCATCAGGATATGGCACTGAACACTCACGTTCTCTTCCAGAAGAAAGGTTGCTCACACTCACCTCTGAGGAATCTGTCGAGCCCAAAGTCTGTGCGAGGGCAGCACACGAATTTATCCCCCAAGGCCTGTGACAGCCTCCCAACCGCACACGCATCATTTCTCCCGGCCCCCGCCAGAATGACACACTCAACCTCAGAAGGACAAACGGAGACGGCGGACGAAGAAGCCCCATTCTCGTTCTGATGCCCTTCACTGTGTCTAGCGCTTGTCGCCTCTCGGAGCACACCCTCAACGACGTCTCCTTTGCACATATTCTCCGGACACAACCGGCAGCTGTGAGGGCTGCACACGCTGCCTGAGGTTTCTCCGGAAAAGCGAAAAAGACGCAGAGCGTTCTTCTCATCCTCCCAAACGGCAGGGTCAGACTCGATGCTGCAGAGGGAGCAAAGAAATGCGAGGATAGTGCAAACACATCTTTACACACAGGTGCACAAAAGCACAGAAGGGACTGTCACACGTGGAAAGCAACAAGACGAGAAGATTGGTTACTTCTCTCCGTGCAAGTCATTCATGCAAAGGAGAGGTAGAGAACAGCAAAACAGACAGGAACCGCCTCGTGGAGGAAAGACGAAAGAAACGAGATGCGCACCTGCAGCGATACGTGATGGGACCCTCTTCGCCTTTTCACCTCAAACGATTGGTAAAGAGGGAGGGAGAACAACAGAGAGCCGGCCCTTGTTTGGGAAGAAACGATCAACACAGAGTTCATGACGGATGTGAACAACCCATACACATGCTGGCACACGTACAGATACACACTCTCATGCACACGCGCGCAGGCCGACACAGAAGATGCCCCCTACCTTGAGAAGAATGGTTCGAGCCCGTGTCTGTTGAGTATTGTGTCGATGAGGAACCGATTGGAGTGTGACACGACGTGCACTCTGAACCCGTGGGCCTTCAGAAGAGAGAGGAACTCCTCCAGGCTCTCCGCCACAGGCAGCGAACAGAGAACCTGCATGTAGAAAAGAAAAGACAAAAACAACATACACACACACGCACGATGGTCAAGCTCGCGTACATGGATACATACGTGCACACCTACATACGTACACAGACACAGGCACCGACTCAAAGGAGCATTCAAAATCTCCGGCGGAAACAACGAGAAGAGAAGTGAAGGAAATGATTGCCGTCTCCTTCTTCTGGGGTGCCGTCATCTGTGCTTGTCTCGGCATTCTTCCTTGTCTGCCCTGATCTGACCCAGTCTCTTCAACTGCAATGTGGGGACGGCACAGACCGAAGGGAACGTTCCCTATCATCGCCAACTAACAAAAAGGCAACACTGACGGTGGGGGAGACGAGAAAGGTCCCTCCCATGCACAATCAGTCTGCCCGACTTGATCGAGGCCAGACCCACCTTCCTCATGTCTTCCAGTGTGACCCCGGCAGACAGGAGTTTCCGGAGAAGACGGTCGGTCAGGTCCGTGAAGGGCTCCTCACTGATACACCTGAGGAGAGTACATCAAAGCAGATTTATTCTCTTTTCGGATGTCTGTTTCTGTCAAAAGCAGACGGTGTGTAAGCTCACCTGATAAATTCATCATAAATGGAGGGGGCAAATGCCTTCAGGAGCGCCGTGACAGAGTCACACTCCACGAGTGTCCAGTCAAAGTCAAGAAATGCCACCCGGATCCCGGCGGCACTGTTCCCAGCGGAGGGAGCAGAAGAAGAACTCGAGACGGCACTTTCTGAAGAGCCCTGTTGGGTGCTCTCACCCCTCACCATTCTGCTCTGCGTGTGTGTTCCGTAGATAGTCTGTTTTATACTCTTACAAGATCACCCGTTGCACCAGTGTAGATAGTCCCTTCACTTGGGAGGGGAATCATCCGATGTATATATACGACCGGCATTCACCAGTTGCACTTACAGCACCGCAACACCGTGATCAGGAGCGTCTCCTTGCAAAAATCTTTTGAAGCTGGTCATGCAGAGGGCCTGTAACATAGGAAAAGTCCGTGTTTGAAGTGCTGACCTGAAACGACCTGAATTGCATAAGGGCGTGCCTGTTCTGACGATTCGCAAGCCTGACAAAACAGGCTTCGATATGCTTCGATCGATTGATCGATTGATTTCTTTTCTGAATCCTGCATGGTCCCGGAAAGCGAAGCGGGGAGCACTTATACCAAACAACTCCTGGCCCCTTTCCGGGGCCACGCATGCACAACTGTCTGACCTTAATTGCATGCATGCCCGTCTGACGGTGGACTCTGACCTCGGCGGCTCAGCCTCAGTGACCTGTCACTCTGTCACTGACTGGTTGCGCGTCTGTAGAAATACAAAACGCGTTGTTTGGGTACGACTGGAGGCATTTAGGGGGAGATTAGGCAATTGAACTTCTTGACGGCCAGACACACTGAGCCCGTCTTATGTTTACCCGAATCGAAGGTTAGGCAATTTCTCAATTCGCATCCATCTCCATATATCTATATATACTACCAAGCCCGCGGAAGAGCGTTGCTGTCATAAGCATTCAAACCGACAATGGGGTGCGCAGCTTCCACTGCCAACGCTCCTGTCATTGCTGAGGAGCATGCGGTGAACAAGGGTGCCAGAGCAGCCGGTGCACACCGGTACTGGCGCATTTTGTGCACTGAGAGTGCCGACTCTGGGTGGGAGGCGTACTTCCGCACTCTAGAGTTCTACGCGAAGGGATCGAGGGAGCCCCTCTCTGGCTTCACCCCGATAGCACACCCTGAAAACGAAGCCAGCATCGGAAATGCGAAAAACGCTTTTGATGGCAACCACAACACTTCTTGGCGCACCCGTAGCAATCCCGGCAAGTGTCGTGAGTGGATTGGCATCGATGCCGGGAGAAGCGTAGAGATTGCAAACGTCAAATGGACCCAGTGGGGGGGGGCAGGGAATCACATGAAGCGTCTGGAGATTCAGTTTTCGGACGACAAGGAGAATTGGGGTGTGGCATGGGTGGTTGAGGACTGCCCTGTATCCGAATACGATTCTCGCATTGCCAGACTCGAGGCCGGGGTGGTTGCAGGGACGGATTCGGAGAACTTCAACCCTGAGGATTTCGGTCTGGTTGCATCAGAGTATGCGCAGGAGGGCCTGAAGTTGTCTGTGGTCGGGGATGAGTACAGCCCGAATATCGGATCGGGAGATTTTGGAAAATACAAAGTGCGTATTGAGGGACAGAGGCTGGTGGTCATTATCGACGTCAAGACCTCACTGGCTGAGTTTTGTCCCTCCAACGCCAAAACGATGGCCCAATTCGTCCAGAACATCGAGAAGCTGATGGAAGAGTACGACAAGGTGTGTGGGTGGACTCCAAAGGAAAGTCCGGGGCATGAGGGGAAGCACACAATCGAGTGCGTGATCATTCCAGCTGCAGGACTCGCTGTGCATGGGTGGCAGAAGGTAGCGATAGGCCCAGCGTTCTGGAAAGAGACTTATGAGGAGATCGCAAAGGGGGACAAAACCTTCATCCACCAGATTTTCTGGTACGTGAGTGCCGTTTGTGTGTGTGTGTGAGAATGAAGTCCCCATGCTTCTGACCACGTGACGCTTTTCTTCTTTTTTTCGCGTCTCACAAACATCTCTACACGCGTACGGTGGTGCAGCTCTCTCTCTCTCTCTCCCCCTCTCTCCTTCACGAATCTGCAACTCTAGGATGACGCCATCCCCTTCTCTTTCCCTTCTGTTTGGTCATGTCTCATTAAAAACCCTCTGTGAGGTGGCGTCTGTGCCTGCAGGTACGAACTCGGCAGAAACTGGCTGCCCTCCCCCTTGGTGTCCGACAACTTCAACTACGCCACGACTGACGACAACAGATCGAATCACTGGCTCAATCAGGCGTCAGTCTGGTGGTTCTTTGGTTGGTCATTTTTCTTCTCTGTGCCCTGATGGTACTCAGCAGGTGGGTTTGTATGGATCGGCTGGTGGGAGGGCAAATGATCAGAATGTGGGCATGCCCGTGCAGTGCGTTTTTCTACCCCAGGATTTTGTTTTCATTTACAAAGCCCATCTCTTGGATTGTCCAGCAAGGCGTTGCGATGGTCATTGACGGTTTTTCCAGCAACTCCTCTTAATCTCCTCTCGTTGTTCCAGTGTTCGCCTCTTCTGCAGACATCGCGAAGGAAGTGTTTCATTCTTTGTTCTTCTGGATCCTGATGGAGCAATTTCGATCTCATAGCTATCTGACCTTGTTGTTTTCTTTTGATGTGTGGATATCCGTATGGAGACTAAAAAAACCTTTTGATGTATGGATATCCGTATGCGCGCAGACTTGTGAATATCTTCGGGTGTCTGATCAGTGACCATGCGGGCCTGGGGTTCCGATACAATTGGACGATGTATCGTGCGGAGTTCCGAAAGTTCATGGAGGACAAATTGGACGTCTACATGGGAGACGAGAAATGGACCTGGGAGAACACGTGTGCCAAGTGGCTCCTCCCATGGGAAGAGAGGAGCTCCCTCGATAATCTGTACTCAGGTAGAGAGAGAGAGAGAGAGAGAGAGAGAGAGAGGCCGTTGGGGGGGATGTGCACATGTTTTGTCTGGAAGGCTGAGGGAAAAGAAGAACGGCAGGCAAATGTTGTGCACACACACACACACAGAGAGAGAGAGAGAGAGAGAGAGAGAACCGTATAGCCGCACCCTTGTCCATGTGAAGGGAGCATATGCTTGAGGATGGTTTGTTTATCGAGGGTCTCTCTCTGCCCAATTTGGGACGAGAGTCAATAGAGGGAGGGGAAGGATGTCTTGCTTTCGGGTCCTATGCTGCCGTTCTGGCACGACGCTGTGTAAGAGATACATTGCGCAATGCTTGAACGCGTTTCCTGTGAGCTGTTTCCGGAAGAGTCATATGGGAAATCGAAACTTTCACTGTACCGATACATTCGAGCTCGGTTAAAGCGGAGACGGCCGAGGCATGAAGAGGAAAAGATGGAGAATCACACGAGAAAGGAGAAGAACGAAGAGAACACGTCTTTTCTGCTCTCAAGCTGTCCCCCTGTTCCTGTTGTTTTTGCCTGCGAATGACCGACTGCTGCTTACAGGAATGCTCTCTCGTCTGTACGAGGAGCACGGAGGGTACGAGTGGATGTACAGATTCCTCCATTGCCTTCCTGAGGTGTCCAAGATAGGCGAGGGGAGAGAGCGGAATGATCCGGTCAGCTTTCAAAGAAGAGAGGAAGGGAGAAATGCATTCTCTTGGGTGGACAGAAAGACCCTGGTAGCCGGAGGGAAAGAGAGAGGAACGTCTGAGCTCGGGCGGCTGCTTCTATCCAGAAGAAAAGCGATGAGCAAAGAGACAGCAGAAAGACATGCGAAGGCGAAGCATGGAATGAGTGAATGATACAACCACAGGCGCAAGTGGGGAGGCACGAGAACGATCTTCTCTAATTTCTCTGTCCAATTGGCTGAAAGATGTACGAACCCTTTGGCGTTTGTGAGGTTCTCATTCACATTTTCTTTGGACAATCTTAGACCTCTACGCTTGCTTGTGCTTTGTCCAGCTTTAGAGCTGCCCGTCAAACTTAGCTCCCAACGGAAGTCTGTGAAGAAACGAAGGGTCTGCCTTGGAGGAACTTAAGCCATCGATTGTTCTTTACACCTAGCAACACACACACGCCGGAGATAGATGGACGGATGAATAGATAGACAGATGAAAAAGCAGATACGCATACACGCATACATATGCAGACCGCCACATTGAAGATCCATTCGCGAAAATGTCAATTAATGTCTTTATATTATCTTTATCTTCAGGAGAGTGCGCGGGAGCTCTGGGTTCTCGCCTGTTCCATCGCTGCCCGTTCTGACCTCTCTGACTGGTTCTCTGGGCCCTTCAAGTGGCCCCCCGTGAGTGAGGGCACGAGGCAGAAGATCGCAGAAATGAAGGACCTGGACCTCTGATCGATGGACATGGACGACAATGACGACATGCATTGGTGGACAAGAAAGTCAGAAAGAATAGGATGAGAGGAGAGAGAAACAAAAAGCAATTCAGGGCAGAGGGGAAAAGGAAGAAAACAAGAGAATGAGAAAAACCAGAACACAAAAGTGGGTGGAGAAAGGAAGGGAGGAAGAAAGGAGGGAGGGGGGAAGAAAGGAGAGAGGGAAGCATAGAGGGAGGAATTGAAGGGGGGGCAAAAAACAAACGGAGGAAAAAAGAAAGAATGGGGTCAGTCAGGAGCGAAAGAGGGAAGGGGAAAAACAAACCAAGCAAATGATTGATTGCGGATTTGAAACCGGTGTTTGAAGAACACTCGTGGGCATCTAGTCATAGACTGATCGAACTATCGCCTCCCTGAAATGCCATTCTATTTTCTGCAGGTTGAATTGAAGAAATAGTCGAAGTTTTCCTTCAATTTGCCTCGCTGAGGCCTTGCACAATCCCGAGGCGGGGTTGGAGCTGTACGACAAAGGAGACTCAGACTACATGAAGAAAAATAGTCCAATCAGAAGGCACAGAATCAGATCAAGTTGAAATTCTTGCATAGAACTTTGCATTTGCTCTCGTGCTCGTCTTTCCCCGGTCTCTTGCGAAATCTTAGTCAGGCATCAGGCCAAGTGGATCTAACAGGCATGCAAGTCTTCGAGCATCGCTCTATGCAGTGACTTGCATCAAAACACAGAGCGTATGCATTTGAGCTCGCTTTAGATTCTTATCTTCAAGACTTGATTCCAAGCGGGCCATGTGGGCCGGGGCGTTCTGATGGCTAGAGTGATAGGGAGCGGAGATCGACTCTCTGTTTTTTGCTTTGAACGGCCAAAAATAAAATTGTGATACGGTTTGCATCTCTCATGATATATATGAGTCTCATCCCTTAGCCTTTTACAACTTTGATATTCAAAAACGGGGATAAACTTCTTAAAAAAAAAAATGACGTCTGTTTAATCATACTATTTACTGTAACGTTATAGTCAACAATTTCAATATTTGTTAAGAGCTACTGGAAGCCCTTAGAATAGACAAAGGGAAGTGGCGCTAGTCAGACTCCAATGAGGCTTCAAGATAGTCTAAGGGTCTAAAGAGTCAGAGGTTTAGTTCAAAAAAGTTCAATGTATGGTGCTATGATCGATCATTTTTCAATCGATTTTAAGTCAATATTGTGTGCAGATCGTCTCAATTTTGCTCAAGTTTGGAGGTTGGTTTCAGAGAGGCAATTCTGAGGGTGTCAGACCTCCCGAGGTGACCGACGACCTCGGGGGTCCTCTCGGGAAAATCTAGATTTTGATTTCTCTTGCATGATCCGATTTTGCACATGTGACAGGCCATTCAGACCGGGTGATTATTCGACCTCAGAGTAGAATAATCGCTGCGTTCAAATTCGAATTCAAACCGCGCGGAATTCGACCAGGCAAAATCGGCTATTCTAAGCATGGACCGCGTGGTATTCGGGTACTTCGGTTTCAGACCGGGTACTATTTGGTTTTCGGCCTGACGGTTATTCGAATTCAGACCACATACTATTTGATGCCTCGATTTCTGACCGCGCGCTATTCGATGTCTCGATTTCTGACCGGGTCTTATTCAGTTCTATCAATTTTAGACCGCGCTTTATTCGGATGCATGTATTTTAGAATTCTGCTGGTGGTGAGACTCGAACTCAGGACCTCCCGGTCCAAGCCTCTCGTTCTAACCACTAGGCCACGGAGGCTGGGTCCTATCTAAAGCATCCTAGGCGACGCACAGTGATAAAAAAAAAGAAAAAAAAAATTTGGAGAAGCCTAATCTTTTTTATTTTTTTTTTCTATTATTTTATTGGAAGTGCCAAACATATAACAAAAACACATCTAACTACAAAACCTACCTTTGCTAAGTTTGCTTGGACCTTTGACCACTAGACTAAAAAAAAAAAAAAAAAATCTCGACATGTCTATTCTTTTTTTTTTTTTTACCACTGTGCGTCGCCTAGAAAGCATCGTGTTTGCCTAGTTCTTGTCTTTTCTTATCTTTTTACTTCTTTTTACCTTTTTTTTCAATCGTTTGGTCTTTGTCCCTTTCTGTAAAAAAAACATTAACTTCTTTGCAGCTTTTCTATTATTTTCTATCATTTTTTGATACTTTTTGATACTTCTTTTATTTCATTTTCTAATACTTTTGACAATACTTTCTTATACTTTTTCTATCATTTTGGAATTAATTTTTTCTCTTATCAATCATTTTCTTTTAGTTCTATATTTTTTTTTATGTCTAGACTAACTTTATGTCTAGACTAGCACATAGCATATTGGTTTTCGATCAGCCTAGCCAAAGTAAAAATGAGGTGATGAACAGTCTAACTAGCAGTCTGAACTAGCTAAAACTGTTAATTAACTGCACACGGCTGAGAGCTAGCTGATCGCAGCTTGGGAAACCAGCTAGGAAACCCGGCGGGCCTAGCCCATGAGGTATGGTCTGAGCCTCAGCAATGAAGCACACCCCCGTGTCATTTGCACAAGCGACTTTTAAAAGACAAAACGTTATTAAAAACAATGACACTATTCTAAAGTAGTATCACTAAATAACTCACTAGATCACTCATCAAATATCACTTATGCTTTGTCCCTCTTGTCCGGCCACCTTATGGCATCCAGACAGAAGGTAAAGCGAGGATAAGAACCTTAGAGAAGATCTAGAGAAGGAATGTGAGCAACACTCATTCAGGCAGCAGTTTACAGAAGGTTTAGTTCTAGAGCTATCTGGGATTCCAATCAGCTAGGTTTATTCTATCATTGCACAATCTCTACTTATGCTCCTTTCTGTTCCTCTCTCTCAGAGTCTCAGACTCCCGATCTATGACAAACAGACATCAGACTCAAACGATACTATCTGTTGCTCGAGCAACATATTGTATACTTGAATGCAAACGTCAGACTCGACTTCAACAACTTTGATCGACACGTGCGACACGTACATGCATGCAAGTCGATTGCATATATATGCGGCGGCAGAGCATGGCGTCGGCATGTAGGCTCATTCAGATACAGCGCATGCGAGGGTCCAGAGGGCGGCGCCACAGGGTAGGACTCCACAGAGGGCGGCACCACAGGGTAGGACTCCACAGATCCCCCCCGGCCACGGACAAGAAAATCGCGTCCCCGCGATCAGTTAGACAGATTTGAGCATGTGCAGAAAGGGAAAAAAGGTGAGTAAAAGGACACGATCAACTAGACACAATGCAAACCCATGCAACCAACAGAACACTTTCAAGGAGGTAATCGAAAGAATTCAGACGCGAAAGCGGACAAACAAAAAGGTTTCCTCCCATTGATGCAAGTCAATCAGATTAATGTATGCAAAGGTACTATCACCACTGCCTTGCCAACAACGCCAACCCATCAGGTCTTTCCTCAAAAAACCAGTTTTAGGGACGTTGGCTTGCTCGTGGCCTGCAAAAGCACACCATCTCTACCTGACGGCAAAGCCCGTCACTCGACGGCCGCAAGCTTCCCAATGCAAGGTCTTACGTTTTCCCAGCTTTTCATTAACCTCTCAGATCTCTGCGAAAGAAAGAACGAGACGGAAATGCTAGACAGAAAAAGCGACAGAGAGAAAGACACAGTGAGGCACAGTCAGGCCCACGTGGTCACATGCACGCATACATCTCCATGCCGATGCATGCGCTCACAGTGACTGTCGTCTATCTAGCTTTCTATACTTTTTTTTTTTATCTTTGCCTCTTTTGCTCCCTTACTTCTCACTCCCGTTTTGCTCTCCCTTCTCTGCCTTCTCTCTCTTTTATCTCACTTCCTTCCCAAAGACTGCATGCGCGTCTTCGCCTGTTGTTAACAACACCGTAGATCGACCGAACACCCAAGAACAGATATCAACGAATGAACAACACCTGGTCAGACTTATCGGAGGGAGACGCCTGCTGGCATACCGTCTGGCTCCTTGCAGATGCTTGCGCAGAGGCGGCTGGCTCCACCAAGGCTCCCATCAACTCCCATGCTGCGAGGGAGAGAGGCGATAGCTAGAGACCCCAAAGGGCTTCCAAAGCATCGACATCCCCCGGCAGGGAGAAGATACAGAAGGGACAAAGAGACATGTACGGGCTATTCCCTCGTTTTCTTTTTTCTTCTTCTTCTCTTCTCGTTGAAACAGACATCTCTTTCTGTTTCTCTCAAGATTCATTCTTTCTTTGCTCCTCCTCTACTCATTTTTCCTTGGCCTCTTCCAGTCTTTTTCTCTTAAAGAAAGAAACCGGGGATAACACAAAACATTTTAAAGCAGCAGACAGAAACGAGAAGGAGACAGCAAATGAAGGCGCCCCCTCATGCGCCCATGCTTTCAGCCACATGAGGGGTCTGACTCCGAAGCCATGCGCAAAGAAGAGAAGCCGAGAGAGAAGAAAGGTCACTCTTCCAAAAGGAGCTCCAGAAGTTCGGAATACGCGGCACATGCGGCGCTTAGCTTATTGTTTTCGCAGTCCGCCTCTTTGATGCTCAGCCTTACAATGCTCACTCCCCCCCCAAGTTCAGTGCAGGGGCACAAGGGCGGTCACAGGCAGTCGCGGGCATGCGCAGGCATAAGCACATAGCGGTGATAATCAGGCAGTCCTCTGGCCTTTTCACACGTAGCTGACGTAGGGGTAGGCAATCGAGTTGGAGTCCTCGTCGATAGAAGGACTCAACAGTCTCGTCGAGCACAAACACACTCCGCGCATGTCAGTAGCTGCATAAAGGGAGGGAGGGAAGGGACCAGACACATTGCAGACTGCCCTGCTGGTCTCTTTTTATCTCGTCTCTTCTTTCTGTCTCGTTTTATCCCCTTGCTGCTCCTTTTGACATATAAACTCTCAACTCCGGATAAAAGATGCTCCAGTCATACTCAGTCGCTAGTACTTCATATGCTCTCGGCCAGCCTCGATTCGATTCGTCCCCCCATCCCAAAGCAACCCCCCCCTCCCCCTCTTTCCCCTCCTTTTTCCCTCCCCTTCCCTTCCCCTTTGTTCCCCGCTTTCACCCCCTCTTCCCCCTTCCCCCCCCTTCTCCCACGACCCCCTCTTGCCCTTCCCGGTTAGTTGAAAATGTGCCAGTGCCGGCGAGAGACGAGGCGGCAGCTGCCGTGTGCCCTACTTTGTCTCTTGGTAGGTCTGCCGCGACCCTTCTGCCTCTCTTTTCATCAAGGGCAGGCTCGATATCATTTTGTACCCCTTCCTTACTTCCCCCTCCTTCCTACTCCAGGCTTGCCGCATCGGGGTCCCAGAGCAGAAGGCCTTCCCTGGTTGGCACACCGGCCGTCACTGCGTTGGTCTATGTGGTACACCGCTACCTGTCCCTTCTGTCTGTTTAACATGCATACACAGTCTCATGCACTCGATCGAACGGCCACTCATCAAACGATCCACACGACACCCGAACAGCCAGAAGCGACAAGCTCTCTCTTTGAAAAAAATGGCAGCATTGCAGGCATATAGAGAAACGAAGGGCATCTTCCTGTATTTGAACGCTGCTGGAGGACCAGTCCAGGCAGACCCAGACACGCTGGAGGTGTTTGCAGCCCACAAAGGTGGTCAGCCTTGCGCAGACAAGCAAGCAAGCAACAGCAAAGACAAGCGAAGGTGATCAGCTGACTCTCGTCCGGAAGATGGAGACAGTTGCACAATTAGCAGACATAGAGAAAGCACTCAACTGGCCGTTTGGATTGCGATCTGCTTGTAGGTGGCATTTTCAATAATATCAGGCTCTTTAAAGTCCTGAGCAACACCAAGCAACGTCTCTGCCATCGGCTTTGGCGACCTCCAAGGATTTTCGGGCTCTCCACCCAAGGATAAAGGCAAAGTCCAGGATCAGACTTGAAGGGGATCTCCGAAACAGGGCTCCAGGCAGCTTGGGACGCAAGGGGACGCTGAATTCCCCTACTCATGGTCTTTGCTTGACCGTGCCCGTATCGTTGCAATCGGATTTTAACTGTTGCGCAAAGAGACAGATCTGATCTCTATTACAGAAGGTACATGAGAGTCGATACTCATCGAGCTGAGCGTTCACTACAATGCTTTGTCCCTCTTGTCCGGCCACCTTATGGCGTCCAGACAGAAGGTAAAGCGAGGATATTAAGAACCTTAGGGAAGATCTAGAGAAGGAATGTGAGCAACACTCATTCAGGCAGCAGTTTACAGAAGGTTTAGTTCTAGAGCTATCTGGGATTCCAATCAGCTAGGTTTATTTTATCATTGCACAATCTCTACTAAGTCTTATGCTCCTCTCTGTTCCTCTCTCTCAGAGTTTCAGACTCCCGATCTATGATAAACAGACATCAGACTCAAACGATGCTATCTGTTGCTCAAGTAACATATTGTATACTTGAATACGAAGGTCAGACTCGACTTCAACAACTTTGATCGACGTGTGTAACACGTACATGCATGCAAATCGATTGCATATATACGCGGCGGCGGAGCATGGCGTCGGCACGTGGGCTCATTCAGATACAGCGCATGCGAGGGTCCAGAGGGCGGCGCCACAGGGTAGGACTCCACAGAGGGCGGCACCACAGGGTAGAATTCCACACTTAACTGGTTAAAACTAGCTACTAACTATATGTATGACTTTTTGTCTGTCTGTATATGACTTTTATTCATAAGTTCAAGTTATTAACTCAAAGAGACTCAGGCTTTACTTATTATTGCACGTATATATGAATATATTATTTCCTATAAGATTAAATTATGTGTGTGTGTCTACAAAATTGAGGTAATTTTTATTTTCAATTCAATAGTTTTTATCAAGTATTTCAAATTTATAAAACTAACTTAAAGTACTAGTAAATAGTATAATAAAACCTATCGTAAAGCAGCGCAACGCGGAAGGTGGTTATACAGATGTGCATGGACCAATTAGAAGGGTCTGAAATTTTTGAGCCGGTTAAGCCGGTCCGCGCGATTCCAGCGGCGCTCAGGGCCCAAAAAGGCACCAAATTGGTCCCCAGAGGCCGTTGAATGAGTTGGTGCAAGAATTTGGGCCAAAACTTTCCAGGACCACTCTCAAAATCCCGAAATTTTGCTCAGAATGCTCAAAAAGCATACCAACACACAGAGAAGGGTCATTT
>JAHBMJ010005923.1:86630-99130 GCA_018398765.1 Chromera velia | reverse complement strand
CCGCGCGCCGACTCCATCTCCGTCTCCATCTGCACGCCGACTCCACACTTCCAAACGCACGCATACACGCATACACGCGTACACACATGCACTCACACACTCATACATACACACATACCAACATACATACGCACACACACTC
The DNA here is from genome assembly GCA_018398765.1 of Chromera velia. NCBI lineage: Eukaryota > Chromeraceae > Chromera > Chromera velia. Next base: position 98,988 of record JAHBMJ010005923.1, on the reverse strand, counting down.
ACATACTCCCACATACACTCCCACATCCATCCGCACTGCCACCATCTCCGTCTCTATCCGCACGCCGACTCCATCTCCCTCTCCATCAGCATGCCGACTCCATCTCTGTCTCCATCTGCACGCCGACTCCACCTCCCTCTCCATCAACGCGCCGACTCCATCTCTGTCTCCATCTGCACGCTGACTCCACCTCCTTCTCCATCAGCGCGCCGACTCCATCTCTGTCTCTATCTGCGCGCCGACTCCACCTCCCTCTCTATCTGCGCGCCGACTCCACCTCCCTCCCCACCTACACGCCGACTCCTTCCTCTCTTTATCCGCATGCCAGCTCCATCTCCCTCTCTACCTGCACCCCGACTCCATCTCCCTCTCCATCTGTACGCCGACTCCATACATCAACACACACACTCGCATATATACACACATACACACGTACACACGTAGTACTACACACATACACATACATACACACACACACACACACACACATATATACACACACTCACTCACCGACTCACTCACTCACTCACTCACTTACTCACTCATTCACTCACTCACTCACTCACTCACTCACATACACTCCCACATCCATCCGCACACCGCCACCTTCTCCATCTCCCTCCAGTCGCACGCCGAGTCGGACTCCGTCTCCTTCTCCATCCACACGCCGACTCCATCTCCATCTCCATCTCCATCCGCACATTGGACCCGTCTCTCCCTGAGGCTCCAGTTGCACGCCGACTCTATCTCCTTCTCCAGCTGCGCCGTGCAAGGGGATGTCATCAGAAGAATCAAACCTCTGCCCCCCTTGGGACGAGACGAGACGGAAAATTCTTCTTCTGTCAGAGACCCGTCTTCCTATGAAGCGGACGTCTCCTCTTTGGTCACCACCTTCTCTTCCCTCAGGGTTGTGTGTGGCTGTGTGTTTTCAGCGACGTCCTTCCTTCTTCTACGGTGTACATGAAGGGGGCGGGAAGGGACCTCTTCTCTCCCTGTCTGCGTGCCTGCTTGGTTAGCGGGTGAGTCGGCTGTTCTGCATCTCTCGAGGCGCCCCATCTTCAAGTGGAGGGAAAAGGGACTCAATCGAAACAAGTGGTGACTGGCGTTCACGGCTGCCCACTTCCTTGGGATGCAGTGTGAAAGGAGGAGGCTGGAGGAAACGGATTGAGTTGATTCAGAAACGGTTCAAACTTTGATCGGTGAGAACTTTGCCGAATCAAGTCGGTTTTTGACCCAGAAAGTGCCGCTGTGTGTCTTATCTGATGTGCAATGGGAAGGGCGGGAGGAAGAGCTTCACTATGCACGTTCAATGTTCAATGTTCAATGTTCAATGTTCTGGTGCAGTACTTTTTGCCTGATTACATTTATGCATGCTCTATTGATCCGACGTGCGTGCTGCATGCATGTGCATGCCTTTTCGCGTCACCTGCGCTCGCTTTGCGTGCAGGCCGTGAAGCTTCGACTTGATGCGGATTGACTTGACTTTGTTGGTGCCACTTTACGCCTATAGTATTATTAGTATATAAAACTTTATGTAAAAAATATTATAAACTTAATTATACGGGCCTGAGTGACATTATCAATCACAAATATATAGATTTCATACTTTTTAAAGTTTTTTAGTGCAAATTGTACAATAGCCAATAAAAATTATTTTACATCAATCAACAATAGAGTTTATTGTCCACATTATTTTAAATCTGATGTCGGCATACGAATCCGATTTCGAGCATAACGACTTACCCCGATACCTGCGAGGCACCAGGAGAGAGGTGCAAAGAGTGAGTGTCGAGGGAGGGGCAGCGGCAGCGGCAGTACTCAGATAGACAGAGTGATGATCAGCCGATCCTAATGGATAAAGCAAGGTCGTGGGAAGACATGGAGAGCCCATAGGTGGTTAAGGTTGAGGTAGATCGGCGTTTTGTATCGATTGTCTAGGAATGACTAGTATATAACTAATACAATGCAGTGATCCTTTACAGTAGTTTACAAACGATCCCAAACAATCTTTTAATATTAAAGAGAGGGTTTCAAATATACCTTTAAGTACCCTTTCTGCCAACTCAATTCTTGCTTTCACAGTTTGAGATAGATCCCCCCCCTTAAAGATCCAGTTGCCTAGGTATTTGTAAAACCCTCAATCATTATATTTATCAACATGCTCAACTGGCTTTCTATTAAAAATAAAAGGGGAAGCAGGCTTAATGAGAGGATCAGGGGAAGATAGACGAAGAATCTTTGTTTTTTTCAAGTTTACCGTGAGACCGTGCTCATTGCAGTATACCTCGAGGCTTTGGAGTCTCTCCTGTAGGTCTCTAACGCTGTAGGCAAACAACACAAGAATCGGTGACAAGATCATCAGTATATCCAATAGTACCAATACTCCCTATTAGAACTTTGGACCAAGTAACTATATGATTTGCATGTATGTTGCAGCAGATATTATAGAATTCAAATTCCGAGACTCGGAATCCCACTTTCAACCTAAAAGCTAGGAGTCGGCTAAAAAAAAAAAAAAGAAAAAAAATAAGCGATTGGAGGGGATTTTTTTTTTCTTTTTTACTTTTCTACTCTAAACAACACTTAACAACGGTTGTACAACACATGAACAACACTTGTGCAACACTTTAACAACAGTTGTTTGAAAAAAAGTAAAGGGTAGTAAAGGGTTTTGGGTAATCTTTTTTTTTTTTTTCTTTAGCCGACGCCTAGCCTAAAAGTAAACTATTCTGGAAGCTAACTTTCAGTGTGTTTCACCAGGCTTTTCAGTATAGTCTGAAAGACATCAAATATATTTTGAACCTAGTTTTAAACTTTAAGGCTTGGAAAAGGTGCACCTCAGAAAAGGTGCAAACCAAAAAGTTGCACCAGATGCACCTGTTTTGCACCAGATGCACGTGATGCACCTGTTTTGCACCTGATTGAATAGAATTGGGTGGAAAGTGTCAGCGTCATGGCTATGCAACGCGCCGCGGCCCCGCCCCTGCGGCTCCCCGTGGCCCCAAACGCATGTGTTGCCGGGCCGCGGTGCGCGGAACAAATCCAATCATATGCAGCCAATTTTTGAGATAAATTTAAAATCAGCTACATACAGAGGTCACTGAACGCACGTTCAACAACGCATGCGCTGCATGAAATCAATTAGGTCCATTGGAGCATGAGTACCTCTTCTCTTTGCAGCATGAGAACTGTTTTATGGGCTGCCTTATGCAACAGAAACGACTGCATGTACACGCATAGCAACGCGGAGCGGACGAGGGTAAAAAGGTCAGAATAACAGGTTTGAGTCAAGAAGCTGAGTAAGCAGACTGAGTCCGTTTGCATAGCAATGGCACAATGCCAAACGGTTTGCCGGGAGGAAAACAGCTTCTTCAACCTTTATCAGCAATCCGAGGATGAATGCCAATGCAGTGCTGTACGCAGATTCTTTTTTATATGATGAAGAGAAGCAGAAACGGCACATACATAAGAACATACATACGCGAAGGTACGTTGACGCTCTCCCTCTCGGTTGTAGGTAAGGACTTTTGAAACCTAGTGCCGGGTGCTCTTTACAATTGGCGGGCTCGATCTATCTTGGTCAGTAAGAGTGCAATTGATTTAATCATTCGATTTGCTGCTTTGCCTTAGAGAGTGGAACCATTCGTCACTTCCATCTGCTGATGGCTCATCAAGTTTCATCAAGTTTGTATGCTCACATACAGATCTGTATCTGACTTTCTGTCATGCCACGGCTTCTCGTTACGTTTGTTACTTCCAGAGGGTTTTAAGTCCGTCTTTAAATGGAATTGCAGCTTTCCTAGGGGTGTTGACACAACTTCACCCCTTCGTTCGCGAGTCGTCAGTCATACCGGTCCTGTATACCGGTCACTGCAGTTAATCATTTTTCAATTTCACAAACTGGGGCCCTGTCCAGATAGACGGCTTCAAACAAATGCCAACAAACAAAAGAGGAGTTGTTGAAGAGTAGGGAGAGCCTTCTTTTCGATCTGAAGACGGAAAAACTATTTGTACTAGCCGCATAGATCCTTGCAGGTGCTACTGGCTCAGGAGGGTATGGAAAGACAAGCTAGTCTGGATGGACATCATGAATTAAGCCGGGTCAGTCAAAAGAAGAGGGTCTGGGGTTAAGAATCATACCTGTCTGACTCTGTCTATATTTCTCTCATTCTTCAAAGCCAAACCTAAATCAAAAGCCAAAGCCAAAGCCTCCCCTCCGCCCCAACCAGCCCGCATCAAACCAGAGGAGTTTCTAGGGAAGAAAGACGACATACTGAGGTCGACTTTCAAGTCAGACTTCGAGTGAGACAAAGTCTACAAGGAGCCTGCTCTCTCCTCTTCTTTCTCCTCTTTTTCTTTCTCTTTTTCCTCTTTTTTGTCCTCCGTTGTCATTTTGTGTGAGGGGGTGAGCTAGGGGGTGAGTGAAGAAGAGAGCTAGGGTATGACGGGGCTGGGCTCTGAGCCTTGAGATCAGGCCCTCACTTATCCTCACTTGCCCTTACTCAGAGGAAAAATATAAATTAAAAAAAGCCTTCTTTTGTTTTATTCTTTCTTCTTTTTCTTTTTCATGAAAATGCACCATTTGTGGTTGCTTTCTTCATGAGTTTGCTCCAAAGGGGCATCATGCAGTTTGAAGGTTTTATGGACCATATAGGGACAGAACTGGACTACAGTGCAGCACGCAACCGGCGCCAAACATATTCAAACATTGGACAGGTGAAAAACGTTGCTTAAATTGAGAAAAGAAACCCAGAAAGAGACCGGAGTCATGAGGCAGTCAGAGACATATAGTCTTTAATTATCATATTTTTTATTTTTGCTTTTTATCGCCTTTTCACTGATATTTCTAGTGATATTTTAAGTTGTTTCGCATAGTAAAAATCAATGTAGCAAATCTATATCATAAAAAGCTTTTAGGCCTTGATTGAGGCGCCTTTTGGCCGTTAGAAAGACTAGAAATCAACCCTAGAAACCTAGCTTTTATAGGGTAAACGGTGCACCTTATTTTACACCTGTTTTGCACCTGATTTTAGGTGCAAACTTGTTTTTGCACCAGCACCAGCACCTTATGCACCTTTTCTCAGCCTTATTAAACTTTAAAGTAAGTTTTTTACTAGATGATAAATTTTAATCCTAATCCTAAGTCTAAGTCTATTGCTGTTATAATATTGCACGTATGTCATAATCCTAATCCTAAGTCTAAGTCTATTGCTGTTATAATATTGCACGTATGTCATCTGAAAATAGATAATCTGCCGCATTATTTGCGAGACTTTGACTTTAACTTACTTTATAAATCACATAGATTTTTATCAACCTTACTTTTTATTGTTGTGATAGTAATTATATTAATTGATGACTAGATTGATGAGGATAGTGAAGGGGGAAAAAGGTAGTCACCTGGTAGTGATTTCGATCGAAGGAGCAAAAACACACAAAAGCGGCGGCTGACGCTCCTTTCAATCTTCCATCTACTTTGATCGAGTCAGTCATTGGTAAGTTGGACAGCCGTACATCAGTGAAGCGAGGGAAAGGAAGCGAAACTTTGGAAGAGAGGAAGAAGAAAGGGAAAAAGAACCGGAGAAACAAACGAATGAACGAAGGGAAGAGGAAAGCGAACGACTTCATTCCAACCTGCGATGATGGTACGCATACAATTAATTTGCTCACAAATATTTTTTTCCGGGGCCACCTTCTTTGGATTGGAATTCTTCCCGGATAAGCGAAGAAAGACAGCCAAACAGACAAGAAGACAATGAGAAAGACCGTTAGAGAGACAGCAAAGAAAAGAGAAGTCCAGTGTAAGATGGAAAGCAAGCCAGTTGGAATTGTGACTGATTGCATTACTCCGCTTCTGTTCCTTTGAAATTGATGTGAGGGTCTGTCTGCGGTGAGAGCTCGCGTACCTTCCTTTATTTTAGTTGCCTTTCAACTGGATTGCTTCTTTCTCATCTTGTGCATTCATTCTGCCACTGCCAGCGGTCGTGAACGACAACGAGAAAGCACGAAGCGCGTTGATGCTTTCTTCCTATCTTTCCGTCTCTCTCAAACAGGTGAGACACAGGGATGCCATGAGGCTCTGAAGGAAAGGTCTGAGTGATTTCACACCCGCGGGCAGGCTTGGAATGATAGGGTGAAAGGCAGCCGCCAGTGTCAGTCACAAATGAGATGGAGGAAAGGCAGCACAGGTGAATGGATGAGAGTGTAAATGGATGGGAGGAAGGAATGAAGAAAGGGAGAAAGGGTCAAAGAAATGGAATTAAGAGAGGGCGAAATTGCGATGCTGTCAAGTTTCACAAAAGAAAGAATACTTAAGAAGAGAAGAAGGGAAGGGAAGGGAAGGGAAGGGAAGAGAAGGGCAGAAACGTGGACCAACAGACAAGCAGACATACAGAACGAAAAAATCTGTCGATCCAAAGATCCGCTTGCTTCTTTGTCTGTATCACAACTACGAGAGGACTTGACACTTTTTTGTCCGTTTCGTTTTTGTTTTTTTCTGGTTTCTTTCGCTGATGGAAAAGAGGAGAAGAGCATAAGAGAAAATGAAAGAAAAGAAAAGACGAGAAAAAAGTTAAGAAGGAAAGATTCGAGAGGCCCTTCCTGTCCCATGACCGAAGTTGCGGGCAGGGAGGGCGAAAAGAAATGACAAGTGAGCGAATACTCAAAGCGGTTGAGTGAGGAGAAGAGCGAAACATGAATTTGGTCCTTTGAAAGAGATAATAAATACTGCAGCGAGTAAGCCCTCCGCCGCCCACGCGTGAAGAGCACCCTCCCTCCTCCATTTCTGTCACGCACAATCACAACAATCTACCAAACCGATTTTCTCTGTCTGTCTTCTCCTGGCTCTCATTTGCATTTTTCGTTTCCTCTTTCAATCTCCTCGACCGAGATGGCACGAAAGATGGTGAAACAGGCAGATACACAAAACTTTTGATTTCAGCACTACAGCTGATGGCACACAAACAAGCAGTCACAAACAAATAAACAGGTGCGAGCAGAGCTCTCACAAAGAACTGGAAAAGGAAGAAAGAAAAACGGAAAATGTCAATCCCTCTTTCCCACACATGCACACAAATTCATGCAATGCCACGCTACACACTCCCATGCAGTCCTCTACACATTTCTCATCCTGTCGCCTTCAAATCAACACCCCGATTCCCCCCCTTCTTTTCTGTATCAAACCGTTTGTGTTCTCGGTCTTGCTGTGGGCAGAGGCAGTTCTGCCCCCTCCCCCGCCCCTGTGGCTGCTCTCTTGCCTTCACTCGGACTCCAGAGAGGCCACGTGAGGACGGAGAAGAGCGAGAGAAACGCTTCTTTGGGAGACGGGTAGGGAAACAAAACCTCGGCAGACTTCCCGAAGACCACCAGGAGAAGCGCCATTCGGACAAACAGACCATTCTGCAAAGACTCAAAGCAGCAGAGGGGGAGCAAACTGAGAAACGAAGACAGGAGAAAGAAGTTGAAGAACGAGAAAGAAGCCAGAGCCAAATGAAAGAAAACGTCTCTCTCTCAATCGGTCGTTGCCAAGAAGTGAAAGAACCCCAAAAAAGAGGATGAGGAAAAATACAAGGAAGCAATCTTTCTGCTCTCTCCCTTCCCGTACCTGTGCCTGTTCAAAGTATGCGCTTCTGATGTTTCTGTCGACGTCCGTGTGGATCTCATTCACTCTCGGGAGAGGGTGCAGAATCTTTTGGTGAGCAGGGGAGTAGGCGTCCAGCAACGAGGCCGTCAGGATGTAAGAGTCTTTCACTCGCTGCAAAACAGGAAAAAATAAAAGAAAAGAAAAAGAGAGCGGGAGCTTCTCTTGTCTGTAAAATACAGGGTGCTGCTGAGTGCACACAGTCTGACAGATAGACAGACTGCAGCGGAGGCAGACCGGTAGAGGGATGAATGAAACTGGAGGCATGCAGACACCGTTTTCGTCTCCCTTCCCCACCCCTCCTCTTCCATCCCCAGCTGACTGACTGCATACTCCTGAGGCGTTGCGAATCTCTCCTTCTGTACTCTTGTCATGTACAGGACGTCGCTCATCGGCAGGACCTGCATGGAAGAAGGGTCAAGAGGGGGGGAAGTGTCTCAGCGTTGCTCTGACATCTGGTTTGTCATACATCTGGAAGCAGAAGCAGAAGCAGAAGCAGAAGCAGAAGCAGAAGCAGCGGAAGAACCGGAAGAAGCGGAAGAAGCAGAAGAAGCAGAAGAAGCAGAAGCAGCAGAAGCAGCAGCGGAAGCAGCAGCAGAAGCAGTAGAAGCAGAAGCAGTAGCAGAAGCAGCAGCAGAAGCAGCAGCAGAAGCAGCAGCAGAAGCAGCAGCAGAAGCAGTAGAAGCAGAAGCAGAAGGAGAAGCAGAAGAAGAAGAAGCAGCAGAAGAAGCAGCAGAAGCAGAAGCAGCAGAAGCAGCAGCAGAAGCAGAAGAAGCAGAAGAAGAAGGAGCAGAAGAAGAAGGAGCAGAAGAAGAAGGAGCAGAAGAAGAAGGAGCAGAAGAAGAAGGAAGAAGCAGCAGCAGCAGCAGCAGCAGCAGCAGAAGAAGAAGAAGAAGAAGGAGAAGAAGAAGAAGAAGAAGAAGAAGGAAGAGGGGGGAAGAGGGGGGGAAGGGACAGTGAGTGTCTCAGCGTTGCTTTGACATCTGATCTGTCATGCTCTGGGGTTCGAGAGGACATGGAGCAGTCAGGGGGAAGGAGACAGGAGGAGACGGAGGATCACGGATGAACACGAAAGAAAAGATGCAAAGGCAAAAGGAAACGCTGAACCGAAGGGGGGAGATGTAGCACTCATACACGGAGAGAGGGAGTTTTCTTGGCAGAAAGGGAGAGACCTGGAGAGCCGTCTCCCTCTCCCAAAAGCTTGGGAAAAGGGCAAAGACTCCAAGACAACGAGAGACACTGACTGACTTCCTGAAGAGAATCATAACATCCCTGCCGTGCCTTCGGATCTCGGTTCTGCACACAGAGGGCAACACACACACACACATAGGGGGGGGGGGTGGCATAGATGCATACGTGGGACATGAAAAGATCTGTAAAATCGCAAAGCGCAGCTGGCGAAGAGACATTCCCTCTCTAACTTTCCCTTTGCTCACATCTCACTCCTTGTTCCCGTTTTTGTCCCCACCATCCAACCGCTCCCTCGGGTGCCGGCCGTCAGTGACATCGTCCTTGCGCGCGTGCGCGCGCGCCTGCCTCCCTGCCTGACTGACGTGTTTTTGGAAAGTCTCGTCGAGTTCTCTCATGAAGTCGTCAGTGAGTCTCAATTGCTCTGCACGCCACCCACCGCGGCCCAGACGCTAGATGAAGAAAGCCGAGAAGGGGGAAACATACTGAAGGGAGTGCAAAAGCAAAAGTGGTGCAGTAAGGAAGGAGCAGAATGGAAGCAAAACTAGCCGATCGCACACGGAGAGTATTGCAGAGGGCAAGGAGAAAGGCCCGACTACACATGAAAAGCACAACACAAATGGGAGAGGGGAAAAGAGACAAAAAGGTCTTCGGAGTGCTTGAAGAGGGCCAATCCAACTTTCAGACAGAAAAAAAGGAACAAAAAGATTGCAACAGACTGACCAGGAGACACGTGTTTGAACGCGACGTTATACCGAGAGAGGAGACGGGAGAGTGAGTGTACCGTGCGACCGTGCTTCAGGTCACCCACAAACGCCACACGCAGCGCCTACACACATTTCGCACATTGGTCAGATATTTGCTAATGAAGGACAAATACACCTCTGTATAGATTTCAGATGCACCCCTCATCCAGTAGCACCACCAGTCAGTCGATCGACACAAATCCCTTCGTCTCTGTATTGTTTTACCATGGCAGATTTGCCCCTCCATCTCCGCTGTGTCTCTCAAAATGTGTTGAAGAAAAGAAAAAAAGGACGAATGTCCAAAATTGAGTCGAGGAAACACATAATGCATTGATAAACCAATGAATCTGCCCTCAGACTGACCTCCCCCGATGCGTCCCTTTGGATGTTCGGGAAGAAACTCCGGATCGTGAAGAAGTCCAACAACGCCTGGGTAGGGTGCTCCCCTGTGCCGTCACCTGCATGCATGCAGTCACACGGAGATGGACAGTCATGCACACACAGGTCAACACACGGATAAGGACACGGACGTACAGTCGCTCCACTTCTTAACGACCTCCAACCAACTAACCGCAAAGCCAACCACCAACTGACGCACGCACCTGCATTGAGGATGGGCACCGACGAAGCCTGTACAGCCCTGGCGGCGGTTCCCTGCACAGCAAGGGGAAGGGGCGAGAGGGAGGGAAGACCGAAGTGAGCAAACGACCAAAATAGGGTACAAAGCATTCTGCATTGGGCACTGTAGTCCCGTAGAGGGAGGGGCAGGCTTTCCTTTCAATGAACAAACGAACTGAGAAAGAAACGGACCAAACCGACCTTGAGGTTGTGTCTCATCACAATCACATCACAGTATGAGGAGAACATCCTCACGGTGTCCTCCAGAGTCTCTCCTTTCGAGACGGAGCTGGTTGTCATCTGCACGCACGAACTCATGCGGACATAAAATGAAAATGCAGACACAGAAAGAGCAGGCGCCAGGGACAGATCGTAGTGACCACAAGCTTCAAAAAAACCTTGCGTTTCTACTTCCAAAGGAAAGGAGAAAGCGGGTAAGCAAGGAATAAAAAGAGTACATCCATCAAAAACGAAGAGGTCTGTCTACGCGGCCTCATCCCCCCCTGCTTTCTCCCTCCCCTCCCTCTACTCATTTCAAATGTCCAAAGCGTTCCCTTCCACGATCGGACTTCGTCGTGCAATGCCGACAGGTAAAAACATTAAAAGGAGACCATGAAAGAACAGAGCACTATGCAGAAATTCTGCGTTGGACTGTATGAGACGGACAGCGAGCTCACAATCGGCAACGCGCAGAGCTCACGAAACAACAGGATACCTGGAACTGCCTGACTGGATGAGGAGTTCTTTCCATCCGACAGACACGTCAGTCACATAGGGGTTTCTCCTGGGCTCCATTCAACGTTTTGGACCAGCCCCTAATCCTTCACATGTGTAGACAACGTATGAATTGGAGACACTGGATTCATGAAATGTATAGGCAGACAACACCCACTGACGGACGTTATCTTGCAGGATCACGGTTCCCCCCAGCCTCTGCATTGCGGCCTCGAAGGAGCATCGAGTCCTCGTGGAGGGCTCAAAGAAGAGGGCAGCCATGATGCGGTCCTGCAGGGAAGCAGGCAGGTGGGCAGGCAGGCGGGCAGGCAGGCGCAGTCGGTTCAAACCGGGTTCGAGTGCATGGAAGAGCTTGGTGTTTGTGATGGGGAGGGACGAGCTGAGTGAGGATGCAGCAGGATAAGAGCGCAAGGGGTGGAAACGGCAGTTTGATGAAGGAGGAGAGAAACGGCGAGAAACCTGAGAGCGGCAAGCAGAGAGGATGTTGAGAAGCTAGGAAGAAGAGGAGACGGGATGGCTGTAAAAGGAGAGGCGAGTGGAAATGCGCTGCTGCTACCACGCTGCAAGCAGATGGAGACCCTTATTTTCCTTCCCAACCCAGCATGCGCCCATATTCCCCCTCCTATCCCAATGCCACTTCCCCCTTACCTTCAAAATGAAGCACTTTCCCTTCCCCAGCACAAGCTCTTTGCACTTCTCTGCTACCCTCATGATCACATCAAGGTTGGCAGTGCTCAGAGAGTCCACTGAGATCAGGCTCTTGTTGTAAAGCCTTTTCGCACTGCGGTTCCACGCCCATCGCCTTAAGAATGTCAACGCACACGCAGCGCCATACCCTGCGACACCGACTGCCGCCAAGGGCAGGAGCCTACTGGTAACGTCAAGGAGTCGGGATTCAATGCAAGGCATCTTTCCTTACTTCCTTCTGCTCTCTATCGATAAGAATGGTAAGATCAAGCAAGGATCAAAAGGCTGATAAGAACGCTTTGAGAAGCCGAAATTGGGAGGCTGCCAAATGACAGCTGGACGATCACTCTTCTAGCCGTCTCGCGTGGCTCAGCTCAGTCTGACGTAAACTGCTGGCAGATTAGGAACCGTTCGTTTAAGGTTTCTCTGACACAAGCTACAGGCAGCTCGGCAAGTCTCATGCACGCACTGAAAATCTACACCAGGCGACGAAAGGCGAGGAAGACTCCCGGCAGCTCCAAAATGCGTGTCGACACGTGTCGAGCTATGTTGAGCTTCAAACTTTCGAATTTATGGCGGCGGCGACTTTTGGCCCCGGAAAGCGAAGCGGGGGGCACTTAGAAAACAGAAATACCCCAGCCCACGTGCATGCATGCGTGCACACTGTCTTTCGGCAAAAATCTGACGCAAGCAAGCTTGCGAACGGCCCCGGAAAGCAAGAAAAATGAGAACTTCACGATTGACG
>JAHBMJ010005923.1:0-85697 GCA_018398765.1 Chromera velia | reverse complement strand
GGGCGGTTAACTGGCTGGCGTGTGTCAATCGTGCAGTTATCATTTTTCTTGCTTTCCGGGGCCGTTCGCAAGCTTGCTTGCGTCAGATTTACGTACAGCATGCATGCAGCTAGCTACATATATATAGCCCTCGAGCGCTCTGATGCATGCATGCATGGAGTGCATGCGCGCCGCCGCGCATGATGAAAAAGCTGCACGCCGCCGCACTCTATGCATGTTTGCAACACGCCTGTTGTCAGAATTCAATATATAGTTCTGACAGTTTTACACGTGTTGTTCGATCCCAGCGTGCGAGTTTGGACACATATATATTGAAACTTCCAAGCAGGTCCATGATTATCCATTGCAAATTGTCTTCGAAGCATACGAGAATCATGGTATGGTGTGCGTTTGCGGCCCTGATTGCTTGAATGTGTCACCTGTTGTTGGTGAAGGTGTTACAAACTCAGTAGGTGGTCTTTTTATGATACATATTAATACATAGACCGCTCTCTAATCCTCAAACCTCCATTTTTGCGGTCTCAGCTTTGTATTGTCTTGGAGCATGGGGAACACAGAAAGGCTTCCTGCCTCCAACATGAGCAGCTCCCCACTATGGAAGGTGCAGGTCCGACTGAGCGATCCCGACAAACTTGAGCGTGCGAGGAGAGGTGGAGATCTCCCCCAGCGCCTCGATTCCAGACTTTAAAGCTGCCATTGTGAGCTACTTTGGGTTGGAGAGAGACGGCCTGTCGCCCTCCCTCTCCCTGGACGTGAAGGGAAAACTGATGTGCAAAACTTCACACGTGTCCAGTTGCATATCCACTCCCGGCAAGACCGTTGTCAACGCTGCCATCACATACAGACCCAGTACGCAAGGGGGAGAAGGTGGAGAAGGAGAGAGTCCCACCTGATTGGAACGGTGTGTGCATCAGTCAACTGAGTACCGATGGACCCACGAAGGCCTTCAGGGGTGATTTTTTACGTACGGCATGTCATGTTGCCTTGAAGCGAAATTGCCACCTGAGAAGAGTTTTTAGAGATCACAGCGATACACGTTGACTGATGTTGAAATACAGCTTTCAGCCTCGGCTTGATGACAACATAGGCGATACCAGACCCGTTGTCCCAAATTCCGTTCGCAGCCCTGTAATGTCTTTCATGTTTCCTTGTCGACCTGTCTTTTCTTTCTTGGAACATTAAATGTCCTGGCTTCCTCAGGCAGTGCAGATTCTTACCTGGCATATCAGGTGTTCTGTCAGAGGGGGACATTTGATGGGACAGTCAGTCGCATCGCTCAGTGCCACAATGAAAAGATCAAGTCTGTGGGGTGAGGGGAGAGGGGGAGAGAGTTGAAAAGAAAACAGATTGTGAAAGGAGAGAGTCTGAAGAAGTTCAGGTAATCTCAAGATCTCTGGCGTCCAGTGGTGTGTGAATTGGTGCACGCGCGAGACAGACACTGAAAAGGCCGTGTCAAAATGCCCTCTCCTCAGCTTGAATTCCATTCAACCTCATCCATCGTGATTGGGGAATCATGGGTGGGACATGGTGGGACGTTTATGGTGTGCGAGTCATCGGCAATCTGTCACACAGTGCATGCTATTGTGGGTTTGTCCATCGATATCGGATTGCCATATGGGGTCTGTAGTCTTTTTTGGTAGGGAAAGAATTTTAAAGTTTGAATACCAATTAGCCGAAGCTTCATACATTAAGTTGTCATAATCACTTAATTCAAAAAAAAAAATTAAAAATTTAGATTTCTAATTTGGAATCCAATTTTCTAATTCGAAGTTATATACATTTTGAATTAGAAAATGTTCAATTGGATTCAAAGTTTTGAACTTAGGCTATATATTGAGAAAAAAAAATCTTTAAGAGCCTTTTCCATTTTTGAATAAGAAAATGCACACAATCACTGCCAGATTTACTGACACAAAAAGGAAGAAAGAAGTACATATTCCGAAGAAGGATAAAAACATGTCGATTGAAGCAGGTCGAGGAATGAACGGAGTCAAAGCTGTTTTCCAGGATATTTTTTTTATAGTTTTATTTGAGTATTATCCGTGCATGTAATATCCGGTTATTGTGATTCTGGTACCATCTGGTTTTATGCTATCTAAATCCAGTTCAACGGACCAGTTGAACTTGATCAGTTTATATCAGTTTATTTTATATTAATGCATAAATTTATTAAGCTACCTCAGGCAGCGTCAGGCTAAGACGTCGTTGAAATTAGATTGCATTGTTACATGCAATGAATCTTATACTGTAAGCAGAATACGGGGCTTAGAACTCTCAACGCTAACGATGTGCATTCAGAGTTCATAGACTATAAGAGTTTGACCTAGAGAGGTTCGTACATTGTTCCTTCGATCAAGCCAGTCCAACGATCGTTAGCGATCGTTAGCTAATTCGAATGCATGCAGATCGATGTCACTTTATTCAGTCCTGTGCCAAGCCACACTTATTGAAGTCTGCGCGCGCATCGCCGTGGCGCCGCCGGCCTCGCGGCTCTGCCACTCCACGGGCCCGTCACGTACTCGCCGCTCGTAGCCGGCCTACACCTGCCCGCTGCTTCGAAACCAACGTCCACGCTCAGTTCCAGTGCCTGCACACATCCATAACTAATCGACTTCATGACATTGATTGATAACATGCATCTGCACATTTCATCGAACCATAAATGAACAAACTTCAAGCAAGTTGGAATGCAGAGTCCGACCCCCATACTGCCACCCTGTATCTATGCATGATGCAGGATAGATTTGTTTTTTTCCTCGAATCACTTACTAGAATTACTTACCAGGGAATTTCATCTTCCCAAAACTTATACACACGCATTCCACTCCACAAACCTCTTAGTTCTGCCCATACTGATTTCACCTCTCTACTTCTTAATTGCTACCTACACCTGCCCGTTGTTTGCTTCTCTTTCTCCTGCTGTCTCTTCTTTTCTTTGAAGGCATGCAATGCCTCCTTTGCATGTGTCAGGTTGACAGCAGGCTCCCATGATGCATTCTCTTTACTTTCTCCTTCCCACCATACCAGGTAATGCGCCTGTTTGTCTATCTTTCTATTGTCGAGAATCTCTTTTACTTCATACTCAATCTTTTCTGATGCAGGCAACCAAACAGCAGGCAGAGGATCATCCTTCCTTCTCTCATACTTCTTCAGGTATGATATATTAATCACATTGTGACCCTTCATTCCTGCAGGGAATATAAGCTCATATGCGTTGCTCCCCACCTTTCTCTCTACCTCGAATAGTCCATAAAATACAGGCTTAAGCTTCCCGCTTGGCTTCCTGCTTCCCTTAAAATATGCATTGCGTACAAGCAAAAAATCCCCTGGAGCAAATGAAACCTCTTGTCTGTATGGATCTACTTGCCAAGCTGCTCGTTCTCTTGCTTGCTCAAGTCTCTCCTTTGCTCTCATGATTTCTGCTTCTCTGCGATCTGCAAAGTCTGCTGCTGGCGGACAGAATGACTTAGAACGCACAGAGACAGATTTTGAAGGCAGGCGAATCGGGTCACGTCCGTACAGAAAGCGAAAAGGAGACATGCCTGTGGTTGGATGCACCGAATCACGATACGCAAACTGACAAAAACACAACCACTTCGGCCAGTCCGTTTGATGCTCATTCACGAAACAACGCAACATCTGTTCGATGGTCTGGTTATCTCTCTCTGTCTGTTCATCTGACTGTGGGTGTCCTCTTGTGCTCATATTCAATTTTGTGCCCCACAGCCGAGCGAGTTCCTTCCAAAATGCAGAGAAAAAACGAGGATCACGGTCACTGACCACTGATTGGGGCATTCCGTGCTCGCAGACAATCCTCCCAAAGACCACCTCGGCTGTCCCTTTCGCTGTAATCTCTTGTGAGACTGTAGCAAAGAAAGGAGTTTTGGAGAGGCGATCAACCACAGAGAGGATTCCGTCTACCTCTTCTCCTTTAAACACCACCCTCGGGAGTCCAAATACAAAATCAAGAGAAATAGACTGAAAAGAAAATTTAGGAATAGACAGAGGTTGAAGCAATCCATACTGCTTCTCAGTCGGCCTCTTTGCTCTTTGACAGGTATCACACTTTCTGACGTACTGAACAACCGATGCGTATATATGTGGCCAATAGAAACTCCCTGCCAGTTTTAAATATGTTTTCTCTGCCCCCAAATGCCCCCCTGCAGCCGTATCATGATGTTTATAAATGAGGTTTCTTTGTAGTCTTTCTGTCGGGATGGCTAGTCTGTCATTGAAATAGAGCAGTCCATCTTCTATCTGAAACCTCGGAAGAATCAGCCGCAAATGTCGAGGACCAAGCACCTCTTTCTCAGGGTCTTTGTCAGGGTCTTCAATTTGGAGCCTTGCTTCAAGCACTTCCTTCACCTCCGTCCAGAATTTCTCTTCTTCATATCTTTTCCTTATCCTTTTCAGTAATTCCTTATCTGGCTGCACTTTTGATTCCATTTGCAACAATTGATACACTTCTTTTCTTTCTTTATCTTTTTCTTCTTTCTGAGCGTTCATCCCAGGGTACCTACTTAGCGCATCTGCCACGCGATTCTGAGCACCGGGCACGTACCTTGAAGTGATCCCGATCTCGTCGAACATGCTGACAAATCTACGCATACGTGGAGACATTAAGGTGCGGTCAGCGGACACATTCATATATTTGAGAGACTCATGATTTGACCATACCTTAGTTGTGTGACTAACGTATGGCCTCCACGATTTGACCGCAAACACGCAGGAAAGAAATTCTTTATCTCTGATCGGATACTTGAGCTCTGCCTGTATCATTCTACGTGATGCGAATGCACACGGACGGAGCCAGCCAATCTCAGGATCTTCCTGCATGAGCGCGGCAGCAAGCGTTTCTGTCGATTCGCACGCATCCACAAAAATTTCGAAGGGACGCGCAGGGTCAGGAATGTAGAGTTCGACAGTATTCTTCACTGCTCGCTTTACTGCTTCAAAGCTTTCTTCCTCTTTCTTTCCCCCCTCAAACGATTTGTTTCCCTTCAGCAATATATACAAAGGGCCTGCTTTCTCACTGAAGCGAGGGACAAACCGTCTCACCCAATTTGCAAACCCCAAAAACGAAAGCACTTCATTTCTGTTCTTGGGAGTAGGCCACTTACTGACCTGGTCTGTCTTACTCTGCTCGGGCCGCACTCCGGTCTTGGAGATCTTCAGTCCGAGAAATGTCACCTCAGTCTGCATGAAATAGCATTTCGACAATTTTGCATACAATTTATTTTCACTCAACAAACACAAAACAATTCTGATGTGTCTCTTGTGCTCTTCTCTTGTACGTGAATAAATTAGAATGTCATCAAGAAAAACCGAAACAAAACGGTTAAGACAAGAGCGAAGAGCAAATTGAATCAACCTCATCGCTGCAGGAGGCACATTTGTCAACCCAAAAGAAACAACCAGCCACTCAAAAGAACCATAACGTGTAGTGAAAGCTGTCTTTGGGATGTCTTCTTCTCTGACCCTCATTTGGTGATAATACTGCCTGAGGTCCAGTGTCGTGAAGAACCGGGCCCCATGCAATCGATCAATCAACTCTTGCGGGTGAGGGAGAGAATGCTTGTCTTTGATAGTGATGCGATTCAAACCAGTGTAGTCATAACACATTCCCATCGAGCCATCTTTCTTTTGTACAAAAAGAACAGGCACAGCATAAGGAGAAGCAGACAGTCGGATGAATCCTTGTTCAAAGTATGTATCTATCTGTCTTCTCAGCTCATCTGTCTCTCCCACTGACAGCCGATAAGGCGGACGGGCAGGAGGTGAATGACCGGGCTCAAGTTCGATTTTGAAATCCAAATGAGGTCCTCTTGACGGTAGTAGATGAGAGAGACGATCAGAAAAAAGAGACGTATGATTTGCCACAATTCTTTTCACATCCTGAGGAATATCCGCATCTGGTTGAGAGAGAAAAGCACGCACGTCCGACAAATCAGGGGCCGACTGAGCAGGATGATCAGACGGAAGAGAAGAGAGAAAGTCAGAAGAGAGAAAATCAGAACCCACGTTCCCTCCATCATTCATTCTCCCCTTTCCTTTTCCCTCACTCACTTCAGTTGCATACACGAAGCACTCCTGTTCCCCCTCTCTTGCAGGCCAGTGTGCCGTCTCCATTCTCATGATGTGGCAGACAACACCTTTTCGAATTGCTCGTTTGGCCTACGCAGAAGAAAGGACAGGAGGGCAAGGTCGGTTCTCTTTACATGCACCCCCCCAAATAATGACTTCCTGGCCGTTAAAGAAGAAACGAAGAGAACAAGACCAATGACCAAGTTCTGGTTGGTGGACATCACTCCATTTTCTTCCCAAGATGACATCATAGTCGTCCAAGTCAGCCAGCAATGCACCGACTGTCTCTCGATACCCTTGAATACAAAGGGGAACAGAAGGTGTATACTCACTGACCTCTTGTCCTCTGGGCTCCTTCACGGCCACCCTACATCTCATCGGGGTCCCAAACCTGCGAATATGAAACTGACGCAGGTGTGCAAACTTACTATCAATGAAAATATCATCAGCTCCAATGTCATACAAAACTCTGACTGGAGCACCCGCGACAGTACCGTGATAGACAAAACCAGTCTCAAACGAATCATCCTCATCATCCTCTTCCTCACTCAATTCTTCATCTGTTCTCTGCTTTTTATCTTCCTCAACTTCATAACGTACCGTCAGGTCGGTTTGAAAATTCGGCCTCTGATCGTCCTTACCCCAGCTACCCATCTCGATCCAGCTTTGCGCGCTGGTTGATGTCCACTCGGCTGAGGTTGAGGCGACCCGCCGAAAGAGGGAGACCATGCACGTCTTCTGTCACCGAAGCCAAAGCCTCTTCCATCTATATCCCACTTGATTGTCCCTCCCTCTTGATTCATCCCAACGGTTGCAGAAAACACAGAGAGCCCCGGATTCTTCTCGCGCGGGTCTGATCATGATCGTCACTGTGCATGCAGCTGGTTTCCGGGATTCAAAATTAAGGCCAGTCTTTTCCCCATGATTCCTTATTAGAACCAATTCTCAAAGGAACTTCTTTCTCTCGTCTGAAAACGCAAACCATTCAGCTCTTGAAGTCTTCCGGGATTTTTCTTCTCAATCATCGACAGTTTGTGTACGTGTGGAATGGCTACACTTTCTAGGGAGAAGCGCCGCCTTTGTGGGCGCGCAGTCAGATGCCGCCGAATGCCTTCAATGCGAGGTGAACTTTTTTCGAGGCACACTAGGTGTTCTTCTCTCTGTTCTTTGGAGTATTGAGGGTCATGTACAGTTTCAGGTTAGGAGCTTGGCCGTGCCAGGCCCTCAGACTCGCAGAGCAAGTTGTGCGTGCAGATGATCCGACAGGTTCACGTGCAGTGGGGCAGATGGCGTGAGGCAACCCCCAGGCAAGGAGCCATCTGATCTCTGGGACCTAGTCCCATTGAGAGGCCAGATCGACTCCTACATGCATGAGAGATCGATCGACACACAGACCTGGGGGCCTGTTGCTGCATGACCTTGGAAAGTTAGCCATCCTGTACGTTGTAGGGCTGTCGATGTATGTTCGTACAGATATACGCATCTTTAGCTTGCCTTTGCTCATTCTGGCTTCTGGTCCGTCTCTTTCTTCGATCCTGCATGTCACTGCAGGTCTGATGGAGGCAGCTGCAACGTTTCTGCATGGGAGGCGGCATGTTGTCAAAGGTATATCCCTCGCAATTCTTCTCCAATGAATGACCGCAAGCGAAAACGGTAAGTGGGCACATGTTTATGTGTTGCGTGCAAAGCCGATCAAAATGCGTATGCGTCTTTCAGTATGATGCCATATGCGGTCATATGCAATACCAATTTCAGCAGCTGCTTTCCGCGTTTTGGGTGCACGGACGAAGCATCCTAAAGCATCTCTCGATCTGTATCCCATTTGATTGTCTCTAGGATTGTCCCTCCCTCTTGATTCATCCCAACGGTTGCAGAAAACACAGAGAGCCCCGGATTCTTCTCGCGCGGGTCTGATCATGATCGTCACTGTGCATGCAGCTGGTTTCCGGGATTCAAAATTAAGGCCAGTCTTTTCCCCATGATTCCTTATTAGAACCAATTCTCAAAGGAACTTCTTTCTCTCATCTGAAAAGGCAAACCATTCAGCTCTTGAAGTCTTCCGGAATTTTTCTTCTCAATCATCAACAGTCTGTGCACGTGTGGAATGGCTACACTTTCTAGAGAGAAGGGCTGCTTTCATGGGCGCGCAGTCAGATGCCGCTGAATGCCTTCAATGCGAGCTGAACTTTTTTCAAGGCACACTAGGCGTTCTTCTCTCTGTTCTTTGGAGTATTGAGGGTCATGTACAGTTTCAGGTTAGGAGCTTGGCCGTGCCAGGCCCTCAGACTCGCAGAGCAAGTTGTGCGTGCAGATGATCCGACAGGTTTACGTGCAGTAGGGCGGATAGCGTGAGGCAACCCCCAGACAAGGAGCCATCTGATCTCTGGGACCTAGTCCCATTGAGAGGCCAGATCGACTCCTACATGCATGAGAGATCGATCGACACACAGACGTGGGGGCCTGTCGCTGCATGACCTTGGAAAGTTAGCCATGCTGTACGTTATAGGGCTGTCGATGTATGTTCGTGCAGATATATGCGTCTCTAGCTTGCCTTCGCTCATTCTGGCTTCTGGTCCGTCTCTTTCTTCGATCCTGCATGTCACTGCAGGTCTGATGGAGGCAGCTGCAACGTTTCTGCATGGGAGGCGGCGTGTTGTCAAAGGTATATCCCTCGCAATTCTTCTCCTACGAGTGACCGCAAGCAAAAACGGTGGGCACATGATTGTATGTCGCGTGCAAAGCCGATCAAAACGTGTATGCGTCTTTCAGTATGATGTCACATGCAGTCATATGCAATACCAATTTCAGCAGCTGCTTTCCGCGTTTTGGGTGCCCGGATGAAGCATCCCAAAGCATCTCTCTATATCCCATTTGATTGTCCCTCCCTCTTGATTTATCCCAACGGTTGCAGAAAATACAGAGAGCCCCGGATTCTTCTCGCGCGGGTCTGATCATGATCGTCACTGTGCATACAGCTGGTTTCCGGGATTCAAAATTAAGGCCAGTCTTTTCCCCATGATTCCTTATTAGAACCAATTCTCAAAGGAACTTCTTTCTCTCGTCTGAAAACGCAAACCATTCAGCTCTTAAAGTCTTCCGGGATTTTTCTTCTCAATCATTGACAGTCTGTGCATTTGATATTAAGAAAATTAAAGTCGCTCTGGACTTCGCTTGGTGATCAGGTGAAAGAACAAACCAAACCGAAGGAAGGCCCTCCGCTTGCCGGTGCACTTCATGTAATCTCTTGAACCGTTACGGACTTTACATTCAAGTAAGTCCCACAGCGCTCTGGCAGGCGTTTATGTCCGCATTGGGTGGTTTTTTCCCTCTGGCAGCTTTAGGCTGGTGGGATTTGTAAAGGCACGTCCACATGCCCGTGCGAGGTACCTCTGGTTTTTTCTCAACGTGCTTGACTGACTCGATTCTTGGAAGTGTAGACTCAACGGAGTCGAGGCACGCATTTGTGGGTGCGTGTGCACAACCTGTTGTTTATGCAAAGTCATTACAACTCCTGGAAGTGTAGACTCAACGGCGTTGGGAGGTATGCAAGTCTTGCGCCTGCGTACACATGTGAATGCGTGCAGGTCGGTTTGTTCTTCGATTGGGCTTCTGGAATCTGGCTGGCTCTCTCCTGGCAGCATGGGTTCGAAGGAAGGCCCTCCGACCCCTTGCCGGTCCACTTCAATCAATCTCTTGAACTGTTATGGACTTTACTTTCAAGTAAGTCACACAGCGCTCTGGCAGGCGTTTGTGTTCGCATCGGATGGTTTTTTCCTTCTGACAGCTTTAGGCTGGTAGGATTTGCAAAGGCACGTCCACATACCCGTGCGAGCTACCTCTGGTTTTTTCTTAACGTACTTGACTGACTCGATTCCTGGAAGTGTAGACTCAACGGAGTCGAGGCACGCATTTGTGGGTGCGTGTGCACAACCTGTTGTTTGTGCAAAGTCATTATAACTCCTGGAAGTGTAGACTCAACGGCGTTGGGAGGTATGCAAGTCTTGCGCCTGCATACTCGTGTGAATGCGTGCAGGTCGGTTTGTTCTTCGATCGGGCTTCTGGAATCTGGCTGGCTCTCTCCTGGCGGCGTGGGTTCGAAGGAAGGCCCTCCGCTTGCCGGTCCACTTCATGCAATCTCTTGAACCGTTACGGACTTTACATTCAAGTAAGTCACACAGCGCTCTGGCAGGCGTTTGTGTTCGCATTGGGTGGTTTTTTCCCTCTGGCAGCTTTAGGCTAGTGGGATTTGTAAAGGCATGTCCACATGCCCGTGCGAGTTACCTCTGGTTTTTTCTCAACGTGCTTGACTGACTCGATTCTTGGAAGTGTAGACTCAACGGAGTCGAGGCACGCATTTGTAGGTGCGTGTGCACAACCTGTTGTTTGTGCAAAGTCATTACAACTCCTGGAAATGTAGACTCAATGGCGTTGAGAGGTATGCAAGTCTTGCGCCTGCGTACACGTGTGAATGCGTGCAGGTCGGTTTGTTCTTCGATTGGGCTTCTGGAATCTGGCTGGCTCTCTCCTGGCGGCGTGGGTTCAAAGGAAGGCCCTCCGACCCCTTGCCGGTCTACTTCATGCAATCTCTTGAACCGTTACGGACTTTACATTCAAGTAAGTCCCACAGCGCTCTGGCAGGCGTTTGTGTTCGCATCGGGTGGTTTTTTCCCTCTGGCAGCTTTAGGCTGGTAGGATTTGTAAAGGCACGTCCACATGCCCGTGCGAGTTACCTCTGGTTTTTTCTCAACATGCTTGACTGATTCGATTCTTGGAAGTGTAGACTCAACGGAGTCGAGGCACGCATTTGTGGGTGAGTATGCACAACGTGTTGTTTGTGCAAAGTCATTACAACTCCTGGAAGTGTAGACTCAACGGCGTTGGGAGGTATGCAAGGCTTACGCCTGCGTACACATGTGAATGCGTGCAGGTCGGTTTGTTCTTCGATTGGGCTTCTGGAATCTGGTTGGCTCTCTCCTGGCGGCGTGGGTTCGAAGGAAGGCCCTCCGACCCCTTGCCGGTCCACTTCAATCAATCTCTTGAACTGTTATGAACTTTACTTTCAAGTAAGTCACACAGCGTTCTGGCAGGCGTTTGTGTTCGCATCGGGTGGTTTTTTCCCTCTGACAGCTTTAGGCTGGTGGGATTTGCAAAGGCACGTCCACATGCCCGTGCGAGTTACCTCTAGTTTTTTCTCAACGTACTTGACTGACTCAATTCCTGGAAGTGTAGACTCAACGGAGTCGAGGCACGCATTTGTGGGTGCGTCTGCACAACGTGTTGTTTGTGCAAAGTCATTACAACTCCTGGAAGTGTAGACTCAACGGCGTTGGGAGGTATGCAAGTCTTGCGCTTGCGTACTCGTGTGAATGCGTGCAGGTCGGTTTGTTCTTCGATCGGGCTTCTGGAATCTGGCTGGCTCTCTCCTGGCGGCGTGGGTTCGAAGGAAGGCCCTCCGCTTGCCGGTCTACTTCAATCAATCTCTTGAACCGTTACGGACTTTACATTCAAGTAAGTCCCATAGCGCTCTGGCAGGCGTTTGTGTTCGCATTGGGTGGTTTTTTCCCTCTGGCAGCTTTAGGCTGGTGGGATTTGTAAAGGCACGTCCACATGCCCGTGCGAGTTACCTCTGGTTTTTTCTCAACATGCTTGACTGATTCGATTCTTGGAAGTGTAGACTCAATGGAGTCGAGGCACGCATTTGTGGGTGCGTATGCACAACGGGTTGTTTGTGCAAAGTCATTACAACTCCTGGAAGTGTAGACTCAACGGCGTTGGGAGGTATGCAAGTCTTGCGCCTGCGTACACATGTGAATGCGTGCAGGTCGGTTTGTTCTTCGATTGGGCTTCTAGAATCTGGCTGGCTCTCTCCTGGCGGCGTGGGTTCGAAGGAAGGTCCTCCGACCCCTTGCCGGTCCACTTCAATCAATCTCTTGAACTGTTGTGGACTTTACTTTCAAGTAAGTCACACAGCGTTCTGGCAGGCGTTTGTGTTCGCATCGGGTGGTTTTTTCCCTCTGACAGCTTTAGGCTGGTGGGATTTGCAAAGGCACGTCCACATGCCCGTGCGAGTTACCTCTGGTTTTTTCTTAACGTACTTGACTGACTCAATTCCTGGAAGTGTAGACTCAACGGAGTCGAGGCACGCATTTGTGGGTGCGTGTGCACAACCTGTTGTTTGTGCAAAGTCATTACAACTCCTGGAAGTGTAGACTCAACGGCGTTGGGAGGTATGCAAGTCTTGCGCTTGCGTACTCGTGTGAATGCGTGCAGGTCGGTTTGTTCTTCGATCGGGCTTCTAGAATCTGGCTGGCTCTCTCCTGGCGGCGTGGGTTCGAAGGAAGGCCCTCCGCTTGCCGGTCTACTTCAATCAATCTCTTGAACTGTTACGGACTTTACTTTCAAGTAAGTCACACAGCGCTCTGGCAGGAATCCCTTCGGTGATGGTAGTCTTCTTTAGAGATCTTCAACGGAACCTGAGGGGGGACGACGTCGATGGAGTCGAGATCCAAGTAAGTCACACAGACACATAGCTGGTTGATCGTTCAGATTGACTTGTGTTTTGTGTTTTGTGTTCGTATTGGGTGGTGGGGGTTCCTGAAATGCAGCTTCGGTTGATTGATGATGGAATCCTGTAAAACATGCCCTTGCGAGTTGCCCTTTTCGCTCTTTGTTTTGGCGAAGCATACAGGCGTGAAAGGTTGGGGTTGCTGATTATGTCGGCGCGAAAGCTCGAATTTGCTTGGCCGAGTCATCTTTGAGTGAGAGGGTTTGCAAGGCTTGTGTGTGTGATTGAATGCGTGCGTGCAGATGCTCGATCGGACGTGGATGGATCTGCTGAGCTGAAGTTATTCTCTTCTGGGTGCTGGACGCAAGTCACCGGGGAGGCATGTGCAGTTCTCTGTGTGTGAGGAATCCCTTCGGTGATGGTGTTCTTCTTTAGAGATCTTCAATGGGACCTGAGGGGCGCTGAGGGGGGACGACGTCGATGGAGTCGAGATCTAAGTAAGCCACACAGAAACATAGCTGGTTGATCGTTCAGATTGACTTGTGTTTTGTGTTTTGTGTTCGCATCGGGTGGTGGGGGTTCCTGAAATGCAGCTTCGGTTGATTGATGATGGAATCCTGTAAAGCATGCCCTTGCGAGTTGCCCTTTTCGCTCTTTGTTTTGGCGAAGCATACAGGCGTGAAAGGTTGGGGTTGCTGATTATGTTGGCGTGAAAGCTCGAATCTGCTTGGCCGAGTCATCTTTGAGTGAGAGGGTTTGCAAGGCTTGTGTGGATTGCATGCGTGCGTGCAGATGCTCGATCGGTCGTGGATGGATCTGCTGAACACATCGATGGGGTGGAGATCCAAGTAAGTCACACAGATACATAGCTGGTTGATCGTTCAGATTGACTTGTGTTTTCTGTTTTATGTTCGCATCGGGTGGTGTGGGTTCCTGAAATGCAGCTTCGGTTGATTGATGATGGAATCCTGTAAAGCATGCCCTTACGAGTTGCCCTTTTCGCTCTTTGTTTTGACGAAGCATGCAGCGACTCTGACTTGTCCAGCTCTTCAGATAGCAGCTCCGACGATGAAGCGAACAGAGCAGCGATGAAGAAGCGTCACGCAAGTACTGCCCGCTCCCGCAGCGACTCCTCTGCTAGTAGCAGCAGTGATAGCTACAGCGGATACTCTAGCTACAGCGACTGAACCAAACTGAAGAGACTGAAAGATTGCGAAAGATTGAAGCAAGAATGGGGGGTGAAAAATAGAGCGTCTCCATGATTTTCTGCATGTTTATAGGATTGTGTAATTAATTCGTACTCATAATCAAAATTTGGTTGCGGAATAATATAATATTGCATATATTCTGAAAATGCCCGCTCGTGCTCGTTTTGTCTGTTGCTTGCCTTTGCTTGCCTTTATGTCATGAATTGACTGCATGATTCTGTATTTGATTGCTGTGAGACTCCCCGAATGTGTCGCCTCAGGGGGGTGCATGATTGTGAGAATAAGCCATCAGAGGATCCATGTTCTGCAAGCTAGTGGGTTTGCTAAGGGCAGAGGCGTATAGTATTGTTGAATGATACGTGGAGTCCGTATGTTAAATTTTGCAGTGTTGAATGGAAAAGCGCACTCATGGTAATATCAGTACGGTAGGCCGGGTAGGGGTTTTGTGAATCGCCATCGCGCGCACATGCCGCATGCAGTTGCGCGCCTATGCCGAGCGTTTGAGATCGACAGTTCATGCATGCAGCGAATTTGTGCATTCATGTTTGTTGTGTGTATGAGAAACCGAACGGTCCAGCAGAACCGAATGCGTAGACGGTAGAGTGAAGCAATACTCCTCCTTAAAACCGATGAAAGCAGCATTTATTTCATACCTTTTGACAATGTCATTAGAACACGATGACTAGAGGGTTAAGTCACATCATGATCATCACTATAGTATCATCATCATCATAATGAGCGGTGAAATTAGCGCAAACCTTAGTATACATAACCGTACATAAGTAACATAACTTATAGGGTAGATTGACTTCGTTAATAAATATACAAGTTAACCATTAATAAGCAGGTAAGTCACTAACCAAACTGTTAAGAATTTTAATCAACAAACCGCCGGCGTAAATTTTTTATATGAATTTTTTTATGTAGTCAGCAGCAGTCTATAGAATACAGTCTTTCTTACTAGCTTTCTAACTAGTCTTCCTAGCAGTCTTCTTATTTACAAAACTTCATATGCATATACATAATATTCACACGCAGTGTCACGCATATACATACTCTTTTCTATAATTTGAACTTCCACTGTTTAGCTCACTGTGCGATGACAAAGCCAATTATCCAGCCAATCGTTCGATCGCAGAAAGGCAGAAACGAGTCCCACTGTGCTCTTCTCGGTGTTTGCCGCTCTCCTCTCCTTGATGAAGAGCATTTGAGAGGCGATACCGCCAACACGAAGGACCTCTACAATGCACGAGCTCTACCGATGGAGGGGCAAGACATCAATCAAGCCGGAGAGAGACAGAAAGGAACTAATAAGCTGTCCCCCCTTGCAGCTTCATCCCGTATTCTCCCCTCACCGCCCTCCCCCTCCAGCAGCCGCTCCCCCCTCTGCAGCATCCAATCCCTCATCGTCCCCCTCCCCCCAGGCGATGTAGTCCTCCCTTTCCGCCGCCTTGTACTCATCGATCAGGGACACAGTCACCTCCCTGCAGCAAGCACACACGGAAGCAGTCCAGTGAAACGGGTCAGAAGATCGAAGGGTGTACGTTTGCACGTATCTGTCCAGCAGTTCCTTCGCCAAAGAGAAACGTTCAACCGATGAACGCAGCACTGCTCAAAGACTGAGAGAGTGCCTTCTTGCTCACATCTCTCCATCCCCCCATTCACCTACCTATCTACCTTGAGTCATCAAACTCGTGACGGCTGTCTGCGAATACACATGCAGCCAAGAATATTCTTGGCGCCATCGTAAATATTCTTGCCTACCTTGAGTCATCAAACTCGTCGAGGCTGTCTGCGAATATCGGCTGTTTCCTGTAATTGTCCAAGAAGGCGTTCCGGCGTCTGAGGAGGTCGTGTTGCTTCACACAACGATCGAACAACTGCATGCAGACGTGGAGAGGAAATTTTACAGTAGGCAAAAAGGTCGAAGAACAAAAAGGGGAGAAAGAGGAAAGAAGCGCAAGACAGGACTGATGGTCAACTGGAAAGGCGATACAGCTTCGGACGCTTCGAAAAAGCACAAAGGCAGTCAGAGCAAATTAGCCGAGCCCTACTAGCTCCACGCACAATGCTGCCTCACCGTCTGAATTGCGGTATGATTCGCCATAGTGAGCCCCGAGACTTTGTGCGGTTGGTGCACATACGGAGACTGTTTCGCGATTGCGACCTGCATGACGAAGACATGCAACCAAGCACACACCCGTCTGTCTGATAGCTCTAAGCATATGGACGGGGACATCTGTGAGTTGTGACGCACGCGTGAGTGAAAGAAAGAAAGCATCTCCCAGAAAGCTCGACACACAATGGGTGTGGACCCTCGCTGCGAGAAGGGAGGTGCGGGGGGGGGGGACGGTTTTCAAACACTCGACTTCTTCTCAGCATCCAGCGGCTTACACGCAGACAGTCAGAGACTGTCACATACGCAGATCAACACACATACCGATACACGGATCCCTACATACACACATACGTAGATCCACACACATACAGATAGATACACGGATCCCTCCCCACATACCTGAATGGAGGCAGGACCCCACTTAATGAAGGACGCGAGTCGCCTCTCCCTGATTCGTTGAAGGCTTTTGTGGACCTGCACAGGCACATACACAGGCACAGGCAGAGAGGGGTGTGTGGGAAGATGACTGACAAGTGTGGGCAGAGAGAGAAAGAGCAATGCGTGGAAAGGGGGAGGGCGGAGCATCTTTTCGTTTTGTCAGACAGTCGCTCGTTCAAAGCCTCTCTATCACCCCTGGTCAGCTCGCCTCTCGAATAATTGAATGCACACCCACATGTCAGCAAGGAACGAGTCCACTTCCAAACAAGAAAGCACGAACGAGCCTGCATTCCTGCACCCGACCTGAGTAGGGTCTGCCTCCCCTCTGATGATGTTCAGAATCGACACGTAGCATCCTCGTCGTAGGGAGGCGGACACCTGCAAATGAGTGAACAAATGTACCCACACATACACATATGCACGTACGCGCGTACACAAAGTCTCACAGCATCTCTCTCTCTCTCTCTCTCACACACACACACACACACACACACACACACGCAGAGCCCCCCTCTTGTTATGAATAGATGAGTCGATCGGATGGATGGCCTCAGACCCAATCTCTCCTCTTCTGTCTGTCTCGCGCAAAAGGGAAAAACACAGGGCCCTCTATCCCTTTTCCAACCCCACACTTGACGTTTCAAATCCCTGAAACCATTCAGATCGATCCCTGACCCGACCCATGCACCCACCCACCCACCATGATGTTCTTCGGTTGCAGCAGCCTTCTCATCACGTCCACAACTGTCGTCTTCCTAACGGCAGACTGGGACCTCACGTCGATGGACAGGGGGGTGTACGCAGTCATCAGAAAGTGGCACCTGCAATATTGCGCAGAAAAATATTTCTGTTGTCAATTTCGACTTTGGCAGCTAGGGGAGACAGCATGTGCACAGGCATGCAGAAGAATCACGATGCAGCATCTACATGACAGAGATTGAAGAGCGTCAGGGATGCGTCGGCCGACACAGCCATCAGTCAACAAAACTGCACACAACAGGGCATCGTTTCTTCAGAATATCTGGAGCGCCAGAGAAAAAAAAGACAATTTTTCCGCTCCCCCCCCGTCGCCCAAAACTCGGTGTGCTGACTACAGGAAAAGAAAACTTTGAAACCTGAGCACCAGAAAGAAAGAAAAGCAAAGCCGCGCTCCCCTCCCACCCCCCCCCCACCTGGGTGTCGGTACTAGAGCCGCCACTAGCCCGATGAGGTCGTTGTTCAGATACCCGGGATACCTCAGAGTCGTGGTGGAGCCTGCCATCACTGTGGAGACCTGCAGTCAGTCATTTGGGGAACGGAAATCGTTTATTTTCATACAGAATTTAAACGTTGTATAAAAATAAACGCAGGAGCCTGCCATCACCGTGGAGACCTGCAGGCAGTCATTTGGGGAAGTTACGGGAATCGTTTATTTTCATACAGAATTTAAGCGTCGTATAAAAATAAACGCAGGAGCCTGCCATCACCGTGGAGACCTGCAGGCAGTCATTTGGGGAAGTTACGGGAATCGTACGACAGAAGGAAGGTGGGAGTGGCCACGTGGCGGCGTCTCTTTGATTGACAGAGAAATGGCTGGGGTGATAGATTGAGTGAATGAATTACTGGAACAGACAAAGGAACAAAAAACGAAAAAGACAGAATTCACGAAAGAAAGAAAGAAAGAAAGAAAGAAAGAAAGAAAAAAAGAAAGAAAGAAAAAAAGAAAGAAAGAAAGAAAGAAAGAAAGAAAGGGAAGGAAGGAAAGAAAGAAAGAAAGAAAGAAAGAAAGAAAGAAAAGAAAGAAAGAAAGAAAGAAAGAAAGAAAGAAGGAAAGAAAGAAAGAAAGAAAGGCACGAAGGACAGGAAGTGAATCCGCTCTCCCCCCCCCTCCCTGTCTCCCAAGTGCCCCTCTTGCGCATGAATGCCCCCCTTCCCCGACTGACCGACCAGCATATTTGTCTGTGCGAATGTGGGTGTGGGGATTTTGAGTCTGTCCACGATGATTCTGTTCAGTGCCGTGTTGTCCAACACCACCACACAGTCTGCGTTGAGCGTTAGCCTCTTGAGAGTCAACACAGAGTTGTAGGGCTGTACAACGACGTCAGAGGTCTGGAGGGGGAACACCGAGTAGGTCTGGATCAGTTTCTTTGGGTATCTGCAGAGACAGAGAGGCAGGCAGGCAGGCAGGCAGTCCGTCAGTCAGTCAGGCAAGGACAACAACGTACACACGACGAGAGAGCGCGCGCACGCGCACGCAAAGAGACATATAGAGGGACAGAAATGCTGAAGGTGATTGGCGTCTGTGTATGCATCCTTTTCTCGGCACCCCCACCAACCAACAGACCGATCGTTCAAGCACTCAAGAAGGTAAGAACCGAGACCGGAACCTGTACCGCCCGCCTGCATGAAGAGAGAAAGAGAGGGAGAGAAAGGAAGAGAATCAGAAGGGCACACAGTGACCGTGGGAACTGATGCAGAAACAGGGAATGAAGTGATTTTTGTGAAATCGTCTCACTGGAGCTGGAGTGCCTGTGACCGTCCAAAGGGGTAGGGCCCTTTTCTCTCCTTCTCCAGCCTGTCCGCTGTCCAAAGAAAAGGAAGCAAACGCATGGGAAGGCTCGGGGAGAAAAGTCTTCACAGAACACGAGAAAAAGAAAAACACCCCAGAGAGGCCGAGGACCTCACTAACGACTTTACAAATTGAGTAAAAACTGCTGACGATCGAGTGGCACAGGACGAATCCCTCAAGGCTGTCCGACCCATCCGCCTCTCTGTCGAGCATCTCAAAGATCTCCTCCTGCACCGAGTCCGCCTGGGTGTACCCAGAAGCCCAGTTGTTCCCTGCACCCCCGCCCTCCTTGGACACAAAAAAGTTCTCCGGGTTGTACAGGTTCCGGTAGTCTGAATTCTGCACAGCAGGAGGGAGGGTTGGGAGAGGATTTTCATATTGGGGTATTCAGTGTGGTAACTTAGTGGGAAAGAAGGGAATGAAGGCAAAAAAAGTGAGAGAGAGGAATCGGGGCACTTTCTCCGTCTCCGGGTTTTGACACGATTGAAGGCTTCAAAAAAGTCGGAGGACTCGATTGACATTGCCATGAACCTCCGTGCACACCTGTATTGAGTGTATGACTCTGGGCTCGAGGTCAATCAGGAGGGCTCTTGGGATGTAGTGCTCATCATCTGCCTGGTAGAAGAAGACATCCTTCCTGTCATCTCCGTTGACGGCGTAGTCCTCCAACATGCCCTCTTTGTTGATGCCGTGCTCCGCACACAGCTGCTTCCAGAACTCCATCCCTATCTGGTTCCCACATTGCCCCACTTGGAGAGTGATAATCTCACGGGGCATCTTGACTTCTTCCTCTGTCTTCACTTCCCGTCTCCAACAAGAAATGAGTCAGTCTCAGTCTGTACACTTCACTGTGCTCTGTATGGTGCCCTGTCGCTGTTTGCGCCTGTATCGACGCGCAAGAGAGCCAGTAGATGGTTCCAGGTCAACCCAGATGGTTTCTTGAAGAATAATCACAATAGAGCGGTCTGATTTCTGTTCATCATATCTAAAGTCTCACGTCAGAAGATCCCGGTGGGTCTGCCTTTCCAACAAACAACCCGAAGGACGGCCTTAAAGAAGTGCACCCAACAATTTAAAGGTGACAATGAACCGATCGAAGCCCGATGGTTGGAAGGAAGTTTTGCGATCGTTGTGCACAGCCTCAAGAAGCAAACACGACTTCAGTGCTTCATAGTGATTCTCTCTCCTCAAACAGTTCACCAAAAAAAGAGCAGAAAATCCAATCTTGTTCTCGACACTGAACGTGCAATGTGATTTTGCAGTTTCGTCGTCAGCTCGGCTGGCGCAATGGATAGCGCGCCAGACTTCTAATCTGGAGGTTGCGGGTTCGAGTCCCGCGCCGAGTACTTTTGCTGTGCATGCAGTCATCTGGCCCCGGAAATTAAGATTCATGTGCTTGGGTGGCACGTAACACCCAGGGCGCGTTACATTTTGCTTTTTTTTCGCTTTTCGAGATCACTTCGAAAATAGCCCATTCCGCGCCCATAGCCGATTTTGCGGAGCCGATTTTCGAATTCAGTGGCATTCACTTTGATCAAGCTATAGGAGACAGATTAGGTCTATTAGTAAGATCCGCGAGGCTTATATGCGCCTCCTTTCCCTTACCCCTCTTTCAGAAGGCAAGCAGTTGTCCCGACAGATTACGAAGTCCATACACTACTAGAGATTTTACGCTTCTTTTTCATCCTTGCGTGAACAACTGTTGTTCGACCACCAAATTCGGCTTTCTGGTTCTGTTAAGTAAGGCAAACAAAGATGGCACCTCCCTCTCGGAGGATGATCGTTCTGGTGTGGCTACTGGTCGCTGTCCTCCACAGTGTCTGCTCCCTCGCGTCGGGGCAACCTCCCGTGGATGTAAGTTTTCCCGCCCTCCTCGGCTCTTTTTCCGCGATTTGAGATCTTCCATACCGGTCTCCAACTGACTAAATTCTCCTCTTTTATGTATCTGCGTGCAGCTGAGAAAGCTCCCGGCAGTCTATGAGATCACTGGAAGGTTCAGCACGTTGATGAGTCATATGACGAAGACGTTCACTGACCTTAAGGTCCCGTCTGCCCCTTCCCCCACAGACCCCTCCCGTCGTCTTCAATTCGTCCCCCCCGATCCGAACACTGACCCGAACCTTGTCTTGGGTGCTGCCGGCTCGATCGGTAACGCCATTGCACGGAGGCAGTTCGAAAAGCAGCAGAAGGAATTGGCAGAGAAACAGAGGGGCTATGATCCTGAAGAATTTGAGTTTTACGAAGACGAGGACGCTGTGAGGGAAGCGAATGAGAGGAAAATTAGAGAGGCGCAGGAGTACATGGAGAGACAGGAGAAGTTGGAGGAGGAGAAACAGGACAGATACGCGTCTCTGGAGAGAAGATTTGAGCTCGGGTTGATAGACGAGGAAGAGTACCAAGAGAGACGGGAAGAACTGGACAAGGAATATGACGTCACGAGAGAAGATATCGACCCAGAAGACCAGACCTCGTTGAGTGATGAGGACGCTATCTTGGCGTATCTTTACGGAAGTGCAAATCTTGGAAGAGACGTCAACGCTCCAAGTAGGTTGGGGGACTTCTTGGGGATTCACAATTTCATCCTACCCTGCGTGAAGCTCTCTCCGTCTCCGTCTCTCTCTTTCCGCTTTCTCTTTTGCCGGTCTCTCTTTTCTCTCCCGTTCTCTCCCCTCCCGCCTTCTACCTGGCTGCGTGCCCGCTTCACGTGCGTGCCATCGTCTGTGTTCTCTTCTGCCGTGCCCCTCGGTACTCTCTCCGCTTCTCTCTCCCCGTATTTGTGCACTTACGTTTGAGTATGCTTGTACACATCGCTGCAGTTGACAGAGCCCAATCAACAGAAGAGTTCTTCAACCAGCAGGGCGCCACTTGGAACGGCCCTGTTGAAGATGACGAGGAAACGCCGGGGGCAGGGGCGGGTTCTGGGGCCGGGGGGTCTGGTGAGGAGGTGGAAGAGATTAAGTGCTCTCTGTTCGACAGAGAGTGCAGGGACAGAAAGAAGGCGGCTGAGAAGGCTGCAAAGGAGAGGGAGAGACAGGCAGAGAAGGAGAGGGAAGAGGAGGAAGAGCGATCCTCTTCCTCTTCTTCCTCTTCTTCTTCTTCTTCAGGGTGGCTTTCTTCCAGAGACGAGAGGGAGGACAGCGACAAGGAGACGGAGGAGACGGTTGTTGATGCTGAAGATGACCCAGAGGCAGCAAGAATGGCGGAGCTGCAGGCAGAGATAGAGAGACAACGAGAGCAGCAGTTGGCAAGAACAGAGGAGGAGGAGAGGCAAAGAGAAGAGGACGAGAGGGAGGCAGAGAGGAGGAGAAAGGAGGAGGAAGACGCAGCTGAGAAGGCGGCAGAGGAGGCAGCTAAAGCAGCTCAAAAACAGACCGAGCTAGAGGCTGAGATTGCAAGGCAGCGTGCTGAGCAAATGGAAGCCCGCTCTTCGTCTTCCTCTGCCGATCGTGAGAAGGAAGAGGAGGAAGAGAGAGAGAAGGAAAGAATGGAAATCGAAGCTGCTGCCTTGTCTGAGCAAGAAGCAGCACGTCAGGAGTTGCTTGCTGCTTTGGAAGAGAATAGAGAGAGTCAAGCGGACCGTTCCTCTTCTTCTTCCTCCGCCTCTGCCTCTGAGGATTCACAGGATGAAGGCATGAGTGCAGAGGCAGCTGCAGCAGCAGAAGAAGAAGCAAAGAGGCGTGAGGAGTTACAGAGAGCTGTTGCCGCACAGAGAGAAGCACAGATTGAAAGTTCCCCCGATGCCTACGCTAACCTTCCCTCCACACGAGAGCTAGACTGTTCTGGATGGAATAGAGATCCTGGGTGTCCTGAGGAGGAGGAGAGTGAGAAGGAAGAGAAAGAGCTTGACTGTACTGGATGGAGCCGGGATCCAGGGTGTCCTGAGGAAGAGGATTCAGATGATGAAGATGATAACACTAGGTGGAATCGGAATAACGATAGGTCTTTCTTCGAGAGATACCAAGAGTTTTTGGACGATAGGGAAAGAAATGAGGCTTTGCGGGAACAGAGAGAGAAAGAACTTGAGGAGCTTGACAAAGAGGTTGAGAAGATTGAGAGAGAGCAGGCAGACAGACTTGATTGATAAAAGGCGCATTCGAAAATGAGAGCAGGTTTCTGTTTCCTTCCTCTCTCGTCTTTCTTCTAACTGACACCTTAAGTCTGTTTACTCAGGCTCTTTCTTTAATGCTCTCGTTGGTCCGTCTCTTTGATCACTGTACAGATTCCATCACCTCCGGGTTTTGTGGGAGTGTGGGTTGTTCTTAAGGTGCATGCACTTGGTGCAAGAGTCCATGTGTGCGTGTGTGTTTGTGCTCCTGAGGTTGGTCAGTGAGGGACGGGGGGGACAGTGTGTCGTGCGTCGCCTCTTTCCCTCTCTCACGCCTCGATGCGTGATTCTGTAATTTTTTGTATGTGTAATCGATTTTTTGTATGCATGTCAACACGCTGAATGCATTTCTTCGGGACGCAATCGTCCCTCTGTGCAAATGTATGAGAAATCAACTTTGCTTAGTTGAATGTATTCATGAGTGGATGCATGCATGCTCTTTTTCACAATGCGTCTGTGCCAGCCTCTGTCTTGCAATCATTGCCAGTGAAGCGGCGCTGTCTTCCAATGCCTGTCAGGGGTGGTCGTCTGGAAGTTCGTCCATGGATGTAAATGGGCGGGTAACTGAAATGTCTGAAACTAGATCAATGCGACCTTTTTAGATTTATAAATGTGTGGGTTTCATTGTGGAGTGCACTACATGTATTGTTCTAGCTACAGTTTCCACTAGGTATTGCAGTGTTTTAAATCGGCAATTTCTAACTTGAAATTAGATATACAATCTAGCATACAATCATGATGATGATGATGATGACGACTCGGATATAAACTTTCTAGGCGAGCCTTAAACCCAGCCTTTAAATTTGAAATATCAATAGCTCAATCCCGTTTCAAACTAAGTTTCAGAGTTAGTTTAAACAATAGTTTCAGTCAGCTTTTCAGTTGGTTTTAATTCTAATTGGTTTCCGAGTTGGGTTTTAGGTTGGGTTTCCCCAACTAAATTTCAAAAAGGTTTTTATTGTAACCGTTAAAGTCACGATTAACCGTGACATCTATAATATATTAGCGACTTTTGGACACAATGTCACACAACTTAAGATCAATCTAGCTTGAAATGCGCAGCTGAAAATATGGAAAGGGGTGCGGATCCCTCAAGCGACTGTGGTTAGAACTGTATTCAAGTTTCACTCCAGGTAAGCACGACGACTAGCTCGATTTACTTCTTTTAATTTAGACTTCCATCTAGCTACTACTACAATCCTCCGGAATGAAATTCAATGAATTAAAGAGGGAGCCAGAGGCCAGTCGGGCGACGAACTTTGAATGTGGTTGGACCCCCGCACTCCGTTAAGCGACGAGTACTCTTCAGTCTTCGATCTTCAGACCAATCGGTCGATCAGTCTAGTCTTTAATTCTTTCACGCGGAGGAAGGGCTCTTCGGAATAAATTTGAGGGCGGCGGCGTTCATGCAGTAGCGCTTATACGTCGGTGCTGGTCCGTCTGAACAGGCAGAATCAGAAATGAGAGGAGGAGGCATGCAAGGGAAGGGTCACAAGCTCTCTCTCTCTCTCTCTCTCTGTGTGTGTGTGTGTGAGAGAGAGAGAGAGAGAAACACACACGTGCGAAAACACGTGTTTTTTTGAGCGTATACCCGCACCTCCATGCACTCCCATACTATGCAGAAACAGACAGGGTCGGAGAAGCGAGGCAGCGGAGGGGCAGCGTGTTCAAATCTGTCGGTCAGCCGTTCTTTTTCTCTTCGCGCCTTAAACAGAGAGACTGGTTTTCGGTCGGCAATTCACAAAGAAACCCCGCGAGAAAGAAAGAACACAGAAAGCTCGGGCTTCACATTCACTCTTCTTCTGAGATCCTTTCACTCAGTCTCTCCTTGTGAGTTAGTCAGTTAGTAAGTTAGTTAGTTAGTTAGTTAGTAAGTTAGAAGATGCCTAACCCCAGTGTCTATTCTAAAAACTGCACAGCGATTGATGCACAACAAGGCAAGCAGACAGACGTGCAGACCAATTAACCTACAGCCACACAGACAGACCGACCGTTGAAGACATGTCCCAAATGAGCGCCGCTCTTTGCATCCAACACTTCAATGCGGGCAAGTCCGGGGACCTTCAAGTCTGCACATGCAGGTGGAGGAAGAAACATCAATAGGAGGAATGCAACGTTCATGCGTTCATTCGACTAGAGGGTAAGAGAGTCCCCCCTGAATCCTGGCAGACAGGCGAATGTGTCAGTGAGTTGGGTCTGCTCTTTAATTTTCTACCACGGACGGAGACCGGAGACTTCTTCAGGTCTCAAGAGCATGTGAATGTGTCTCTCTCTGTATGAGTATCAGACGGACACGTACAGGACTGTCTGACTGTTGTACCATGAAGGAACGATTCAGAGCCCACCCTCATTTTTTGTCCAAGAATAAATGAATGACTGACTGGATAAATGAACGGACGAGTACATGTATGAATAAGTGAAGAAATAATGAAAGAATAGAGAAATAAAACAATGAACTAATGAATGAATGACTGAAAAAATAAAACGATGAATGAATGAATGAAAGAAAGCAAATGACCGAACACAAGAATGGGCGGATGAATGACTGAATTAAACAACAAATAAATGAATCAGTAAATGAAGAAGCAAACGGACGAATGATCATGCATGCGAAAATGCAATAAGAAGCAAAACCATACATTGAAAAAAAAATCGAAAGCTTCCAACACCCCATCCAGCCCCCCTCCCCTCCCTCCGACCGTTCGGATCGGGCCTCTCAATCACGTGCTGAGGGTCGATGGGCATAAAAAAGGAGGGCCACCCTGTGCCGGAGTCGTACTTGGCCCGTGAGGAAAACAGAGGGAGCCCGGACACGGCACTCACCCACACGCCTTCTGCACACACAAGGAACTAACTAATGTCCTACGCGATACTCATTTCGCAGAAGGCGCACAGAAGTTAGAATGGGGACTATTCTTTTGACTTTTTGGGCATGAGAAGATTGCGTGCAAAGGACTATTCTTTGACTGGCGTCCTTGCGTGCGTGAGTCCTTTTGACTGGCATGAGAGGATTGCGTGAGGATACGAGGAGCGGGACAGTCAGTCAACAAGAATCCTAGAAAAGAGAGTCAGTCAGTGAGTGAGTGGGTAAGATGAAATTGAGATTCGGCAGACTTGAGTCACGTACAGACCTTCTCGCTGACCGACTGACCTTCTTTTGTATCCCATGGGTATCCGTTTACTGTTTGGCCTGTGAAGGCGCGCTCTGTGCCTGAGTAGAAGACGACCTGTCGTTGCAGTGGAGGAGACAGAGAGGTACAAATGAGCATACTCACTCGGAGCAGATGTCCTCTGTGTGTGCCCGCGCCAGAAAGAGGTGCGGACAACAGACTGGAAAGTGGTGAGAAGGATCGGACAGGACAACAGAAAAGAATGGAAGACAAAAGATGAAAGAAAAAAAGAAGCGAAGGAAGAAAAGGGGCGGGAGTGGACTGACAAAGACTTTGTGTCTTGTTGGGAAACGAAGGGACACACAAAGACCGGGAAGCTTCAAGAAAAAGCTCATACGACCAATGTACCAGATGACTTGCCTGTCTCTGGAGGGGAGTCAGTGGAACGGATGCCTGTTCAATTTCTTCTTTGGTCATGGGTGTCACGTCAAAACTGCAGAGCAACGGGGGTAGACAGGAAGGAGTCAGGTGAAGAGGTCTGTATGTAATTTCATCTGCGGTCCTTAGACAGCGGAATTTGCTGCTTCTCGAGGAAAAGCATGCCGCTGGCTGGAGGTGAAACGGGAAAAGTTAGAAATGAAAAGAGGAGAAAAAAGGATGCACCCCCTCCAACAAGCTCCACAACATACAACAAGCCGCAGACCCCAAATCTCTGCATGCCCGTCTCCCAGACGAACCCACCCGAGTTTGGACATTTTGTTTCCCTTCTCGGCAGCTTCTGCCGTCTCCACCCTGAAGACATTCAGTCTGTCCAACCGCAAGTTGCTCAAGGCTGAGGGGGTGTGCCTGGAGACCGTGTCTGCCCTGGTGTCTTCCCTCAAGACCACGACTGCGCTGGAAGAAGGCCCAGAGAGAAACGAGAAGGAGGCCACCTCATCCAACAGAGGCACGACGCACGCAACAGACACCTGCAAACAGTCCGATAAAGGGAAAAGGGGGATTCATTACATGAATAAGGCGATATTCCAGTCGACCCACAAGCGGAAGACCTACGAGGAACTTCATCTTGCCGTCTCCGTTTGAACTGAATGCTGTTTTTGTGTGATTGTGCGCTCTTGCCTCAAGCGAATCGGGTTTGCTTCCACCAACAGACTTCACGCAATGTTGTGTGAGCCTTTTCGGGCAGAGATATTACTTTCGATAGAATGTTTGACGGTGGAGGATTGGAGAGCCTGAAGTCACAGGACTGTATGCACAAACTTGGTTCAACTCGGCTTAGCTCGGCCGGCCGTCTCCCGTCCTATTCAGGGCAACGGTGCATGACGCGGGGCGGACCCATGCATGCAAAAAGCCGTATACAGTCCGTGCATGTGCAACACTTTGCAACACTCTGCAACACTGAGATCCAATACGATGGTATATAATACACTCCACGATGACGTACACACGTGCATCATTGCACATTCTTGCAGATGCTACAGACGCACATGTACTTCTAGTAGCTATCGTACGTACTGCTTTAATAATTTGTACTCTGTGTGCGCCACACACCATTGTACACCATTGAAAGAGTGGCGTCACGACCTCGACAGTACTTGACAGGAGGACTCCATTCTCAAGAAATAGGAGGATCGAGCGTTGCCCTTTCTGGAACGCTCTCCAGGAAAATCTGCTTCTCCTGCAAGGAGAAGAGCGTTGCGTCGACGCGCTCGTTGCTTGTCTATCAGTCAAAAGAATGCTAAGCGGAGTTATCGATGTATCACGTAAGCGTTTGTCTCAAGCGGTTTTCCCTTCTGTGTGGCGGTGGTCTGGCACGCTGACCCGAAACCGAAACTCTGTAGCCGATTCAGCGTCTTATTCCTCGACTTTTCTCAATTCGAATTATGAAATCAAAGCATCTCTATTTGTTCCAATCCCTCTTCGCATCAATGGAGCGCTCTGCAACTGGAAAGCATGCATGGATGGGCGCGTTCAAGATACGCGCGGACGTATCACTTGGGGGTCCCCAGATTCCAAGGGCTACCTGTCAGCCACTCCATTTTTTGGCAACGAGCGCAAATGCATTAGAATACATACTCTGATTGCCGAAACCTTCCACACAGCGCAGAAGGCAGAAAAGCTGAAAGCTCCTCATAGTGCAAGCGTGCGGCTGCACGTTGACCACATTGACGGCAACAAGAAAAATAATGCAGCCAACAATCTCCAATGGCTCACCCCTTCAGAACATCGAAGAAAAACGGTCGCTTCCCTCCCCAGCTCACGACCTCCAAACTCCCGAACGATCTTCCTCATTGCGAAAAATTCCCACACTGGAGAGACACGTTCAATCCCTGGCATAGAAGCTTGCCGAAGGCATCTGAAGGTGGGGTCCAGACGGCTGAATCAGGCTTTATTGATAGGGGGCGTGTCTGTTGTGCACTTGAATGGCTGGGAACTCCAACGGGATCCAGAAAGCGTTCAACCACTGAAAGGGGAGGTATTTCAGACCGTTTACTTCGCGCTTGAAGATGCGACTGGTGAGCGGGTGTCTCGCATCATCTTTCTCAAGCGTCCTGATGTGGAACAGAATATTCGGCGTTTGGAATTGTCAAATTTGGGTCGGGTACGATTCCACAGCACGGCAGTGCGAATAACAAGGGGGACAGAGACGCCCGATGGGTACATGATTGTAAAGTTTCAAGGCAGAGCTTTCAGAGTGCATCGCCTGGTCGCAGAATCTTATCTGCAAACCGAAAAGAAAGCTCTCGTCTCTGCGGGTGAAAGAGAGGAATCTCTACAGGTTGATTACAAAGATGGCGACCCTCGAAACAATGTGGTGGAAAACTTGCAATGGATCACACCTAGAGCTCACCGCAGAGAAACATGGCAGCGTATTAGGCTGAAGGCTGCTATAAAGGAAGGGTTGCCTCTTGCAGCGGGAAATACAACATAACCATATACATAACAATCTGCGTTACAATTAGTTACAATCACAATTTCAAAAATTCAAGTTGCATTCAATTGGACATCAATGTCATATCGTTAAGGTTTAGTTTTTATATTAGGATAGGATACCACGGATAGGATTTATGTTCTGGGTGCCCTCCGCGGCCGGTCCACTGCCTTAAAAAAACTATAACAATAAATATTTTTGATCAGGTTTCAACTCTCAGGTTTTATGTTTAGTACATTGTATACAGAAGACAACTTGATTAATTGATTGATTCATTGCATGATTGATTGATTGATTCCGCTGTACTGGGCTTTCCCGCTATATCAAGGAGTCGCCACCGCTAATAGAGCCCCCTAGAGAGCCCCGGATATCAATTTAATTGTAAATGTCACTGAATGATATAATTTTTAGCCTATAAATTTTAGGATAATTTATACAAACTTTTATTAAGCTTTATAAATTGAATTTAAATTAAAATACCCTGTGACGTGTATGCCCGTCGTGGTGCGAGCGTCAGCGAGCGCCCCGCCTTCGCGTGTCGATTGTGATGGAACCGGCCCGTGTGTGTACATGTCGTTCCGGGGCCGCGATCAAAGTAAGCACGCGCGTCATTGCATGCGATTTAGCCACATGAATCAACAGTCGTATTTCTGTTGCATGAGAGTCAGACTGACAGAAACAGAATGCACGAGCCAATAACAACAAACGCCTAGCATGACAGACCTTCCGTCTGACTAACTGTCTCTATCTCGATGAGCCTTCGTCTGCTAACGTATAGCTAGCCACTACGCTACACGTAATAGCAGGAGCCTCGTTGCGACCAAATTTGCTCTGTCAAGATGGAAGGTTTCACCAGAGAATTCGAAGAGTTGAAAGCCTTGTACCAAGCTCAGGCTGCAGAGATTGCTGAGCTGAGAGCGATCCTCGGCCACTTGCATTCCAGTTCTTCCAGTGCTTTTACGAAGGCGATCAAACCAATCTACGATTATGCTGGAACAGTTGAGGAATTCGAAGATTAGGTCCAGGTGTGCGAGAAGTACGGCGACTTCCATGGCATGACTGATGCGCAGCTGCTCAGTGTAGCCGACAGCCACCTCAAAGGCGATGTAGTGAAAGCCGTGAAGCTCGCAAAAAAGAATGGGCACACGCCTGCGACGTGGTTAGAGCTCCAGACTGTCCTGCTGACATATTTTCAGGACAGACGGACTCATGATGATCACCGAGATGAACTGGACAGGATGAAGTGTGTGGGAGTGTCGGGCACAGATCTCAAGACGTACACGAGCAACTTTATCTCGAAGATGCTCTTCATCCCTGATATGAGTATGAGCGACAAAGTATATCAGTACGAGAAGGGTCTTCCCGAAGACGTCCAGAAGGAGGTGAAGAGAAAGAAACCCGCAAACCTCGAGGCAGCAGTAGGAGCAGCATTTGAAGCACTCTCGATCGGTTCCCACCCATCTGTTTCGTTTGCTGCAGCAGCAACCCACCCCAAAACACTTCCCTTAACACAAGCACCCCCTGTGACCGTTGGTGGAGGTCATATGACACATGATCCCACTGGTCCAGCACCCATGGACATCGGTGCACCGGGGCAAACGAATAGAAGCAGAGAACACAACATCTGAAAGCTGCCACCCCTGACTGACAAAGAGAAAGAGATCCTCAGGGAGTTCTATGGGTGTTTCCTTTGCAGGACATTGCACGCAGGTCATGGTGCAAAAGACTGTCCTGACCGCGACATCATCATCATTCAGAAGCCGAGAGAGAGGGCAGATGGCAGAGGGCTGAAATACCTGTCGTTTGGTCATAACGCCGACGAGACCAGCGATATCTGGAAGCCAGAGGGGCAGCCGAAGATGGTCCGTGCCACAGGAGAGAGGTCTGATGACGAGTGGGTGCACCGCCCCTCAGGCATGTATCACATCGAAAGGTGTGAGTGCAGTGAGGGACGGGACAGAGACGGCGAAGAGGAAGATGAGTTCACCAATTCCTCCAACCGCCGTCAAACAGAAAGACCGATCCAGACAGGAGTCAAAAGTCGTATGCCAGGCCCTAGAAGAGTGGAGAGGGAGGACGAATTGACAAAGCAGCAGATCGCAGAAATCGAAAGCGCATTCACTGCCAGACAGACAGAGAAGGAGGAGGAGACGGAGAGTAAGAAAGAGGAGACAGAGGAGACAACCTATGGTGCCCTCCTGCATAAGCTGCGGGAAGTGGAGGCAGACCCCACCCTAGGTTGATCTCGTTGGAGTTTGTGCACTGAGTGAAGCAAAGGGAAGGGGAGGAAGCAAGAGTGTGTCAGATTGCGTTTGACAGAAGAAAGGAGAAGGCTGGCAATTCTTCTGACCAGCAGCTATAAAGAAACGCAGAAAGACCAGCTTGCAGTGTGTTTGTACAGCGGTACTCAAAGTGTGGACGATTGATTGAGCAGCATCAGTCGTTCATGTCGATAGTGCAATGAGCGTGCACAGATGCATTGCCACCAGGAAGAGGAGAGAGGGAGGCTACAGGGTGAGCGAGTCTGACCCTACAGAGACTGGCATGGTTGCCACCAGAAGTCATGCGCGCATGCACAAAGCAAGTAAGCTCATGCAGGTCCAGTTGTGACCACAGCTTTCATGTCATGTATTCATGAACCAGACGATCGATC
The DNA here is from genome assembly GCA_018398765.1 of Chromera velia. Lineage (NCBI taxonomy): Eukaryota > Chromeraceae > Chromera > Chromera velia. The sequence continues at coordinate 53,995 of JAHBMJ010005923.1, read as the reverse complement.
GAAGCGTGTGTGTGGATGTGAAACAAAATTTTTCATCCTCATGCAGATGTAATTGATTTCTTGACTCCGCGATGTCAGTCTTACGAGGATCGATGTGCATCCGTTCGCTTCTCATTTCATTATGTGATTTCATTCAAGTATAGGCAGGAATGAATAAAGCATGATCGAGGATGAACGATGCTTGCATGAAGGAAAGGAAATGATCGAGGACGATCATTCTGGGGAGGGGCATGTATGACGTGTATGCCCGTCGTGGTGCGAGCGTCAGCGAGCGTCCTGCCTTCGCGTGTCGATTGTGATGGAACCGGCCCGTGTGTGTGCATGTCGTTCCGGGGCTGCGATCAAAGTAAGCACGCACGTCATTGCATGCGATTTAGCCACATGAATCAACAGTCGTATTTCTGTTGCATGAGAGTCAGACTGACAGAAACAGAATGAACGAGCCAATAACAACAAACGCCTAGCATGACAGACCTTCCGTCTGACTAACTGTCTCTGTCTCGATGAGCCTTCGTCTGCTAACGTATAGCTAGCCACTACGCTACATACCCTCTATTAGGTCCCGCTAATTTGAGCCCTAAACAAGACATAATCACGCGAATGCTAGCTGCGGAAGACATGTACGCTCAGAGAGGACTAACCGGTACTAAGTACTCCAATAATTGATTGACCGGTTAATTGATTGATTGACTGATTGATCGATAACTGAATGAATAACCAATTCATCATTCTAGCACTGGCTAGCAATCAATCCGCCTGCCAATGTACTAGCCGATTTAATCAAACGATGTTTTCATTTAGGATTCCTAAACAATTTGAAACAAAAAACGTGATTTGATATACTCTATAATACTTTAATATATTTATATCTATTTTAATCTATTTTTTTAACAAGCAACGGCCTATAAGCGACGGCAATCAGTACGTGTGCACGCTGGCGTGCACGTCATACCAAACCTTCACACCTTTACATCCATTACTCTCAGGCTATAGTCATTACTGCATGCATGAACGCAATGGGTCAATGACGATTGAAAGTGACGGTCAGAAAGTCACGATTCGCTGTGGACGAAACTATACAGACGCATTTGACATCGAAATTAATTTGACACTCTGCCTAGCACTCTGCTTCACGAATATTCGCAAATGCACGCATGCATGAGGAATGCAGACGTGTGAAGGACCGGAATTCCAGTCTGAGACTGTCTGACTGTGGACTCTGACACAAGGACGGGATTCAATCCAATGCAGCTCGTGCGTGAATGATAAGGCTTACTGAACTAAACTGCGCTAACAAATGTCAGTCAACAAGTCGAAAACGGCATCGACGAGCAAACAGTACAGATAGATAGTGTACGGGGCACACAAAGTCTCTCTCTCTCTCTCTCTCTCTCTCTCACACACACACACACACACACACATACGCGCGCGCGCGTGCCCGCCCGCCCCCGCGCACAAAGAGAGAGAGAAAGAACGAGGGAGAGGGCAGACTCTGTCTCCGTTTGATTGGGGAGGCACGCAAGCAACGTCAAAACACAAAGCAGAGAGCGACCTTTTGCCACTGTCAATCGAGAAAAGTGCCTGACACGTACAAGAGCGTTACAATGACGCCACTCATGGCAAGAGCGCGTGCGACAAAAGAGACCGAAAGCGGGGGGAAGAGGACACCCCCAGACTGAACGTCGGTTTCTTTTATAGAGTCACCATCGGCTCCTTTCATCGAGAACTGGACTGCAAGTGCCGCCAGGAGACACGCAGTCGCCGCTGTGTGTTGAAGGACTTTGACTGTGAAGGATTTTCCCCCCTTTCCCCTTTGACTTGTCGGAACGCTCACACCGTTTTCTCCCACCTTCTCCTTTACCTCCTCCTCCGTCTTCCGCCCTTCACCAGAACCTTCTGCTGAGTGGAGACCCGTTTTTGAGTCCAAGAACCCGCTCCTCCCATCGAAGATTTTCCTCCGACACGCAGTGGGAGGGTCCGAAGAGGGGGGGGGAGCGGTTTGAACAGATCCCCTAGAGAGAAGTACAGCCAGGGGTGACGGGCTCTTCTAGCAAAGAATCGTCCCTTCACGCGTCTTCGGAATTTCTCAAACTGCCTCACGTTGACCAGCACGGGGTTCAACGTCGTCATCTGTTCTGCCAACCCATAGTCGTCTTCCTGTTTTAGCTCGGCCACAAACGTCCCGAACACACGGTCGAAGACAATCAGGAACCCGCCGTAATTGCAGTTTCCTGGGTAGTGGTGGTGCAGTCTGTGGTGGCTTGCACTGTTGAGCACATACTCGAGACCGAAGGGAAGACGCCACACGAGCTCGGTGTGGATCCAGAACTGGACGAGAGTGTTCAGACTCCCGTGGATGCAGTACATTGAGGGGGGAATGCCCAGCAGTGCACAAACTAGGGCGAAAGGTACGCCTAGTACGGGTTGGTATGCGCCCTGTCTAAGGGCAGTGGAGAGATTCAGAGTCTCGCCTGAGTGGTGCACGCTGTGGGCTGCCCACATCCCCTGGAACTCGTGAGAACATCTGCAGTGCAGCCAGCATTGCACAAAGAGCGAAAGAGAACGCATAAAGCCATGCACAAACAGCGAAAAAGATAGGGTCGCAGGGTTTCCTCTTTCCCTTCGAGTTACTCTTTCAGCTGGCACCTATGTGAATCTCTGTAGGTCCCGATTGGTGCATGGGAGGGGGCACCAACTGATTGAGGGCCTGGGTGCAGTTCCCGAAATGTTGCAGGGGTACAAGGCAGAGTGAAGTGGTGGGTAACGGCCAGGGGGGACGCATGCAGAGGAAGGGTGCAGAATGGGGAGATTTGAAGGGGGGAGACAAAACAGGATGACACGGCATAGTTGAGAAGGGATCACCCTCCTTCAACAAACCTGTGAAACCAGTAATAGAGGAAGTCGACGAGGAAAATGGTCCATAGCCAGAGGCCCCATATCTCTCCCACACTCTTCGTCTGTTCGTCCCCCCTGTCGAAGGAGACTAACCGGATGTTTTCATAGATCCATACATACAGAGGGACTTGGATCAGTTTGACAAAGAAGGAAACCACAGTTTGGAGCAGGCCGAGTCCGTACGAGCACACAAGGTCGTTCCATCTATACACACTCTTTCCTCTCCATACAGCACCCACAATTCCTTCAACAAGACAGAGAAGGATGAAGAAAGGGATGGCCTGCTGGATGAAATCCGGAGATTCTGCTTCCTCACCAGAGGAGACGGGAGTGTCTGGATCGAACGGCTTCACGATATAAAAGAGTACACCGAGTCGTTCGAGAAAGACCTGAGCAAAGGACTTCTCTGCTGCAACTTGCCCCCACATTCTGGACAGCCACCAAGCCACGTGTGCCCTCAAAAAAGGCACGCCACAGAAAGCCGACTTCTTTGCCGTCTCCTGCAATCCACACCACTTGTAGGAAGAAACCTGCCGGAAATCCCCTCAAACAGGAGAAAGACGGTTCCAGCGAATGTCATGCAGGGTGCATGTGTGTGAAAACTCACTCAATCTTGGCTCGGTTGCGCTGCCGAAGTAAAGGTATTCGAGGTTGAGTTCATTGCATGGTTCAGAGCTTAATTGTATTGCGCAGATGCGCCGCGACGCCGCCACCCGGACCCCGGCGCAGAAAAGTGATCAGCATCTCCTGGCCCGAATCACAAGAAATGCCGGGGTCCCAAAGACCGGAATGCCGCGAGTTGGTTCCGTCCGCGAGTTAGTTCTCCACAAGACAAAACGGCGACAGTGCTCAAAGGCACCACTAAATCACTTATCACTTAATCACTTGCAGGATCTTCCGATCGGCCTCCATGTACGCACAGATGTTGAGTGCGCACATTACTGTAGGCACATGATCTACTAGTGCATGTTATGCCGCTAGCATGATTCCTTCGGCTCAAAACCGTTTTAGCTAGCTAGCGTTAAGCTCTATGATGATGAGCTAGCCTTTTAGCTTTTCATTTTTCCTAGAATTTTTCTAAATATTTTAAAAAATAATTAAAACATCATACATGTTCAATAACTCATATTAATCATTCTAGACTATATGATTCTAGCTAGGATTCTGGTCATTAGACCATAATCATTGTGGTATACAATCTACATAACCTAGTACAGGGAGACCTAGAGGGGGACCTGAGGGGGTGATTAATGTTTTGCAAAGATGTTTACCCAGATAGAAATTTATACCAAGTCATACCAGTAGTCTGCCTGATCATGACACAGTCATGCTATCACAGGAGCGCCGCGAGCGGCACCAAAAGGGTAAGTGCTTAACTGTCTGAAGCAGGAAGACAGCGGTGAGGGAGATCCTCTTCTGGCACCTCTGCCTCGGTATCAATATATACGCCGTCCTTATCCGCTTCATAGCAGACGGTGTGCGAGTCAGAGAGCAAAATTCAAAGGACATGCTCCTGCAGAAGGGGGTAACGGCATTTGTGGGCAGCACCAGAAAGGTCGGGTTTCTTCTCTGTAAGTGGAGGGGGGGCGGTAGAGGCGGGAGACGGGGAAGAGGAGGCTGCTGTCTCATCTCCCCTCCCGTCTACCTATGTAGTACTGGGGGAAGGGGCCGCTTTTAGAGAGTAGTGGGTTTTTTGACACTCTCGAGATTCTAAACAGTACACAGCCAGTTTACAACCTTTACAGTGCTTCGCCTTAACTGTCTCTGCCTTGCAGTGGTCACACTTGAAAAGAATTCTTTTCTTTACATCTTTCCAAGCAGCGAGGGGCACGTACGTCCTCTCGGCTGCCCGTTCTCCCTCCCTCTCCCCATCAAACTCCGTCCCGTTGGCTTGTCTACAATACCCGCCCCCCCTTTCACATGGAAGCACTACAGGGGTATGGGTGGAGGCTGAGCTTGCAGTAGCATCGGAACTCTGGCACTACTTCTCTTCTTTCCCCCCTGAGTGGGAAGTGAGTCTCTTCAACTGATAGGGGAAACATCGGATGATCTGCAGGTGCTCATCGAGAAACAGAGATAAAGAGAAAACGGAAAGATCAGATAAAGAAGGGAAACGCTCTTGCTTCCCCTGTCTAGTATCAGCCCCAGAGCCTGACTTAACATCAGGAGGCTTTGGGTTCTTTCGCTTCTCGAACCATTCTAGAATCACTCTCTGCGGGAGGAGCCGCTTGCTGGCTGAGTTGGACTTTGCTTGCTGAGACGATCCCTTCGCACTCGGAAGAGATGCCTCGAGACAGAGAATCAACAGAGAAAGAAAACACCTCGCGTGATTCTCTTCATTCACATAAATCGCTGCACATTTATCTTTTTCTTTCTCCTCCTCAAACTCCTCATAGCGGTCTAAAAAGTCAAACGTTCTTTGCCACTCTGCCTCCATCTGTCTCAAAACCTTCAAGACCTTCTCTCCCTCTTTTTCCACTCTCTTTGCAAGTTTTTTGTTCTGGAGACTCATCTCTATCGCCTTCGCTCTATACGAGAATTGCCGTCGGTATTTCGTTGGGGTAAAGCTCTCACGCAGATCTCCATCGAGTGCGTCCTCATACAAATCCCATACGTCTACTGCTGCATCTGAAGAAGCAAATGCAGACAAATGAGCCTTCCTCACTTCCCTATGCATCCCGTATGCCTCTAACCTCCTTACCTACTTCCTCCATGCCCACACACGATCTGGAGTCTCTGCCTCCACCCGTTTGGTTTCTTTCTTGGCACGTCAATAAAAAGCACGAAAGAAAGGAGAGAAATCAAGTCCATCCATCTGATCCCTAGAATTCCTCTTCTCTGTTTTATTCTCATGACTGTTTTTGTCAGAGTCAGAAAAACACTGATGCGAATTGAGAGCCTTTACAGTCTCTTTGTTCACAGCAGTTACTTCCAATACTCTCAAAACCCCCTCCAAAATATAGATTCCTTCACCCTAGCCTTCACCCAGTTCATCTCTGCTACCAAGCTCAGCAGCAGCAAGCTAAAAATGCCTTCTCACAGCCAAGTTATTAGAGCTTTACACGCGTGCACATATGTACTTATGCAGGTAAACACACCACACACATACACATACACACACACAGACAGACAGACAGACAGACAGACAGAGTGTGTGGTGGTGGTGGGGGAAGGAGAGGAACATCGGCTAGAAAAGAGCAGGCAGAGAAACGCTGGGACGGAAGGAGACTAAGAGGGGGAGAGCATACACACATACACCCACATACATACATACACACACACACACACACACACATACATACACACACACACATACATACATATTCACACACATACACATATACATACAAACACACAAACACACAAACACACGTTCACGAAGACATGCTGGTCACCAGAAGCAGAACCACATGTTGGCATTACTTTTGTTATTCTCTCTTTCTCTCCCTCTTCCTCTCTCTCTCTCTCATACACAAACGCACAAACACACACACATAGATACATACACACACACATATACACACACACCTACATGCATGAATTATGTCCTGATTTTCCGGAATATAGGGGCATGCAGGCTCATTGTTTCAAACACACAAGCAGCAAGAGCTAGTGCCAAAATGAAAAAGCTTTCCAGCATACACGGACCCCCCTTCTCACGTATTTATATATATATACACATACACACACACACACACACACACATACACACACACATACATACACACACACACACACACACACACACATCTACACCTATACCTACACCTACACCAACATACATACATATACACACACTAAGATACACGCCCGCAGAGACGCAGAAAGACTCAAAATAGAAAGGAACGGAAAAGGCTGAAAAGAAACAGAGCTTTGAGAGCCTGGCAGACCAAGAACAAGCCGCTGACGCAAATGCTGCACGATGGACCCACCTTCTACATGGGTACTCAGAGATGGTGCTTCTCTCAGGTGAATTTACCTAAACGCACATTCAAAGGACATAAACATGGAAAAGAGTCAAAGACAACAGCAAAAACAGGGAGAGGAAAAAAAAAAGAAAATTCAAAAGGTTTCAAAACAATCTGGAAACCAGCCACTGAGGATTTGTCTCCTCACACACACATACATACACATACACACACACACAGACAGACAGACATACATACGTGCACGCACACACCCTCACACATATATACAGAGAACCCGAATGGGAGGCGGATAGGGGAGAACGGTGAGGAGTTGGGACATGAAAAGTAGATTGGCTGGCGTCCCGAAGGGTGCCGGTGGCGGCTACACTGCTCCTTTGGCCTCATTCCACTCTCTGTCCTGCCCCATATTTCCGGTAGTGCCGTGACCTCCCCTCCTGGTTATTACCGGAAAAAACTGGTCTGATTCTTCCGGTAAGGGGGGGGGTTCACCGATTTTTTTTGTCAGAAAAAAATTAAAAGTGGTTTTTTTGATATTAGTAATCGATTGGGACCACTTCTTTTTTTTTCCGAAAAAATTTTTTTTTGACCCCCCCCCCTTACCGGAAGAATCAGGCCTGTTTTTTTTGGTAACTCTCAGGGGGGGGGGTCATGGCACTACCGGAAATTTGGGGTAGGAAAGAGAGTAGAATGAGGCTAAAAGAGCAGTGCAGCCGCCACCGGTATCCTTTGAGACACAAGCCAGTCCACTTTTTTTGTCCCAACTCCTCACCATTCTCCCCCACCAGCTTCCCACCAGATTTTCTGCTCCTTTGTCGCCCACCCCGGCCCACTTGTGATACCGCCGGCCCCGGCCCTGGGCCCCGCCCTGCCCCTTTGTGGCGCCGCCGGCCCCGGCCCCGACCCTGGCAGTCGCGGCCTTTACTCGGCGCAAAGTCTCTGCTTGTTCTAGTTCACTCTCGGCTCTCCATGGTTGCTCGGACCTCAGAGTCTCTCTATGACGCCGCCGAGCCCCCAGCTTCGGCCTGGCTACCGCGGGTTACCGCCCCTACCTCTATCCTTGCCCCGGCCTCCATGGATGGACGTTGCTCCCGCCCAGCACTCCGGCCTGCTCACTGCCTTGATCGGATTCTGCCCGCTCCTCTTCGTTTCTTCGCCTTTCTGTTCTACGGAGACTCATGCGTTGGGGCTAGACAGAGCTGGGGATGGTGCTGGGGCAGGGGCCAGGATGCCTCAAACATAAAAAAAAGACCTGAACAAAGATAAACAAGCAGTAAAAGGGAGAAAAATGGGAAGCGGGGGCAGATGACCCCCTCCCTCCTCCTTTTAGCTCTCTCCAGGTTCGTACACTCTCTCTCTTCTCTTTCCAAGCCACACTTACTAGATGCATATGACTGACTTTGATAGACAAACATGGGTGCAAAACGGAACGACTAACACAGAGCCCATGAAAACAAACCACTGACCTAGAGAGACAGTTGTCATGTGAAGCCTTAAATGCTGTTCCGTAACATGGTCAAAGGCACCGAAACCTGTATCCATTCACATCCGCAAGAGGCAACAAAGCTAAAAAAGACGGTTCAAACAAACATCTGCTCGACAGTGCATCATACACTAACCCACATAGAGAGACGGAAATGAACACTCACCAGAAAAAAGGTGAAAGCAACTCCAGCTCTTCAGTAGAGGCAAGAAGGCGTCCCAGATCCTGCATATAGTTACAGAGCAAGAAAAGAATGAAGTTCTAGGCGAAAGTCTAAGGTGCATCATGTTCTGACGTGTTGGAACGGCTTGCAAGCTTTGAGGAAGATAAACAGATAAACCCACCGAAGAGCACATGAAGGCCAATCTGGCTCCGTCAAACAACCTAGTGGGAGTTCCAAATCCTGCCTGCAGATACATACCAAGAAGATAAGGAAGTATGGGAGTCTGGGCAAAGGTGGGCCAATGCCTGATATGATGTAACGAGGGTCATGGATAGCTCATGTCTCGGAGAAGACAGAACCTCAAACCCACTAGAAGGAAGATGAAGAGAGCCCTAGTTCCTCCAGCAAGGCAAGCAAGAGCTCGAAAGTTTATATCGGGGTACGTAGTAGAATAAGACATCGACCAAAGATTAGGAGCATAACGACCCTCTCCAATTTTACCTACAAAACCTACTTGACAGAACGAGACGGGGAAATAAACCCATGCTCAATAGAAAAGAGACGGCTGAGGTTCTACCTAAAGTCTGCTTCCAAGGCGAAGTGTGGAGCAGCCTTAACTTTGACAAAAGCGATCTGATCTGAAAATATGAGCAAACATGAGCGGTGAACAGTAAACAGTTCATAAGCAGTGTGAAAAGAAATATGTACTAGCACAGTGTGACTAGCTTACCTTTGTTAAATCAGAGATCATACTGTATAGCCCTTCAATTCTACCGCGCGCGTGCATTAAAATCTAATTCCGATCCGATTTTAAATTCCCTTGAAAGCTTTGTGAGGCCTAGGCAGTGCGCGCGGCCGCCGCGGACTATATATATTTTTTGGGGGGGGCGCGCGCGGACGCGACCACGCGGTTACGCGCCACTCAGGCGCAATACATTTTTTTCTAGCACTTGCTAACTATGATTCATAAACATAAAAATACACTCGCAGAATGCTGAAAACTCTTTGTTTTTCTTTTTTAACAACTGTTTACTGCCCCAAAATGCTTGCGGGATAAGGTTGTTTTGGAGACCGTTTTGGTGTTGGAGACCGTTTTGGAAAATTTTTCCTTCAACCGAAAAGTGGAACACTTCCACATCATGCAACGCAACCGACAAAGGCCCCATTTGAGAAGAAAGACCAACACCCTCAACCCAGGAAACCCATCATCTCCCACAATGTACACGTGGGTACGCCACTGTAATAGCATCACATCCTGTAGTACCTCATACCAATCAACTCCTCCCATTCTCACCCCTCCGTTCAGAGGCGTTAAACAAAAATGCTCCGAGCAGAAAAACTACAAAACACTGGAAAACAGACCCCTGACAAGCAAGAGGTCCCCAGCAAGAGACCGCAACTCGGTGTCTGAACGTTCTGTAGATACAGTGCATAGCAATGCTGAGAGAGCAAAGAATGAGAGGCTTGTGCCTTTAAAAGTGGACTTTTGCCCTCAAGTCGGACTTTTAAAAACATGATTCATACTATAAAAGTTTTTTTTGTATCTTAACCTAGATTTTAACTGATCCTGAATGGTCAAAACTATAATAAACTATAAGAGATTTAATATCCAAAAAAGTTTTTACGTCTAAAAAAAAATCAAAACAAAAATGCACGGAGTTAAAACCTGCGGCATGTTAATATAGAAAAACGATGGTCAAATTAAATTTCTCTGAGTTTGAGTCGTTTGGTTGATTTAAAACCTAATTGAAAAGTACCAAAATTCTTAGTTTTTTTTTGTCATTTCACAATTGTCCTTACTAAAGCTTATTTACCCTTACTTATAGCCAACACAGTTATGTGCAATTATAAACTACGATCGATCAACCAATAAAAAAAAAAAAAACAATCAAAGGAAATCGAAAGAAAACACCAGACACTTGCAGAAGCGGTGAGACTAAAGAAAGTCTAAAGAAAACGCACAAAACCACAGGCCAATTCGCCAAACATATCTAAGGATCACATTGTGTATGGCGCCGGGCAAGTTGCACACACATTGCATGGGAGGAGGGCGCGTGCGCGGCACGCATTAATGCATTGTCAGGCCCCCGGCCCGCAGGGCGCTGTGCATGCGATTTTGGCCCCGACTGCATGCATGACCTCTGGTGGGGCATGCTGGGGCCCTCGACGGCCGGAAAAGCCGATTTTGCTCATGCAAATTAATTCAACAAATGAGAAATCGGCTTTATATATATATATATATATATATATATATATATATGGCGTCCCAGCTGCTGGAAAAAGAGTACTTCATCAACAGTATGTGAGTCATTTCAATGATTTGTTTCCATGCTGAGCACTCCCGGAGAGCTTCTTGGGTGAGGAAGCATTTTGGTTCGGAAATTGAGGCTTGGACTGACGGGCTCAAGGACCAGGCTCGAGGAGATCATAGAAATGCTATCCACGTACGTGCGGGGAGCCGACCTGAGTAACACCGGGAGAAAAGGGGCTAGGAGGCCTCTATCAACTCAGGCAAGTCTATTTGATAGGGAAAGATAGCTCTTGATGAGAGGAATTATAACAATGGTTTTGTATCATACATACATATGAATAATTTTAACCCATAAATAACAGGCCGACACATGCCAACACAGCGTCCTCTAGGTCATCTAAGGAAGCAAGAATCGAGCTTTGGGGTTCCAAAGAAGCAAGTTATCAATTGCTGGAAGCCTGTTTTCTTATACGGTCTGTGTGACGATTTCGAAATTTTTATCGAGGAAGGGCCGATCTCGGTAAAAATGAACAAACCTGTAATAGACTGACAGCGCGTCCCCTGGGTCATCTAAGGAAGCAAGAATCGAGCTTTGGGGTTTCAAAGAAGCAAATTATTAATTGTTGGAAGCCTGTTTTCTTATATGGTCTGTGTGACGATTTCGAAATTTTTACCAAGGAAGGGCCGATCTCGGTAAAAATGGGTCTGACAGTGTCTATATTTTAACCCAGATCAGCCCCTTCCTGGTAGAATTTTTGAAATTATCACAGAGACAGGCTAACTTGGCAGGCATCCAGAGTTTCTGTGTTCACTTCTCATGCACTTTGTGTTCCGTTCCTTACCTCCTCAGTCTGTCCAGGAGACCCATGATGTGGGATCTCTCTCTAGATCTCTCTTTGGTCGATCTAATTCTCATAGAGATACTTGCATATGATGTTGCGTGCAGGTACGTCTTCAATTATGCTTTAAGTACTTGAACAATCGTAGAAGCCTCGAGCAGAAGTCCAGCGATGGTCAGTCTTGCTTCAGTGAGTCTTGGTTGAATTCCTTGATCTTAGTCAGTCGTGGGTAAAAATGCAGATGGGTCTGGGGGGGGGCGCATTTTTACCGACAACGGCCCCTGGCAGTGCTTAGTAAAAATGCACCCCCCCTACTCCCACTTTAAAATTTTTCTGTGTCTGTTGTGTGTTAAGAAGTTATTCTCTATCCTTTTTTCTGCTGTTTTATATGTGCCACCCCCCCTCAGCCCTCTGCATTTTTACCGAGAAGGGGCTGTTGTCAGTAAAAATATGCCCCCCCCTTAGATCTCCTTGCATTTTTACCTAGATCACGTACTTTCCTCTGCTTTTACACCCCTGCTCTCCTTTCTTTTTATTGCAGTCCACCCTGTTTGACAGTAGTGGTGATATTCTCTACCGCTGCCAAGTAGAGGTCTGAACTATTAGAAAGGAACCTCTCTTGTCCGAGCCTCAGCATACCTACATCTGTGTCTACCTCTCCCTCCCTCTCCCCCCCCCCCCCCCCCCCCCCCCCCCCCCTCTCTCTCTCTCTCTCTCCCTCTCTCTCTCTTTTCTCTCTTCGTACCTTTTTCTATGAGTTCTTCATTCACTCTTTCTGTCACGTGCTCTCTCTCTCTCTCTCTCTCTCTCTCTCTCTTTCTATGTGTGTGTGTGTGTGTATGTGTATGTATGTGTGTATGTGTGTGTATGTGTGTATGTGTGTGTGTGTAGGTGTATGTGTGTGCATCCATAACCGTACGTGTCCGTATGTGTCTGTGTCTGTGTCGATGTACGCCGGTGTCCACAAGCTGACGCAAGCATGTTTGGTTATGTGTATATATCATTGTCTGTTTAACTTCTTTCTCCCCTCCTTCCCTCCCCTTCTCTCCCTATATCTCTCTCTATCTGTCCCTCCGTCTCTGCTTTGACATCGACTCGAAGTCCTCTCGGCACCTCCCTTTCCGCCTCCTCCCAGTATTTCCCCTTCCTCCCTGTTTCATCTTCGCTTTCTCTTTTATTTTTCTCCATTTATCTTTCCTTTAAATTGTCTCAATCCTATATATGTTTACTCTGTTTTTCCTTCTCTCAATCCCATCATGCAGACTCTCAACTGCAACTTCCTCTTTGGACTTGCTTTTCTCCTCTCTATAGTGACTGTCCCCTCCTCTTTCTGTATCCCCAAAGCTCCCTAGCCAAACTCTTTTTACTTGCTCTCCTCCCCACTTCTTTTTTTCTTCTCTCTCGGAGTCTTTTTTCTGTCTCTTTCTTCTCTTTTTGACTTCTCACTGGAGGAAATCCTCCGCTGAAATCATGCATCTTTCTTTTCTCTCTGTTGTTATATGAATTACGCTTTCCTTTCCAATCGCTATGCCATTTGTTTAAACCGCATGAATCTTATGTGATGGTATGTATGCAGCTGCATTCCTTCCTGATTTGAAAGTTGTAGATCGATAAGCAACGACCTGTGCCAATGGGATTCGCTTTAGATGCAACCTCCAGCCTGGGGTATCATTTTTGCTTGAAGTTCACGTGTTTCCATGCACATGCATGTAAATGACAGCTAAACTGTGCCGAAACATTTAACTTTGAAACACTTGTGTCAGCTGCTGGGTTCGACGCGCGCGCGCTATAGAGCTAGGTGTACGCAAGCTGTTTTGAAGTTAGATCCCAGGCCGGCTTCTTTTTAAAAAATTCAGTGACATGTATTTATAAAAAATAATTTAAAAATTTAATTTATTCAGCACTTAAAACGCGGATCTGAGTCGGATCATCTGATAAAACAGTTTTCTAGTTTTTATTACTAATTAATAGACTATTAAATATTTTGTTAAAAAAATGTTTGATTATAATTAACTTTTAAACCACCGTAAACCACTCAGTTCAGATAAACTAGATTTCAAAGGAATTTAAGATTGTATGACAGTATATTAGTTTCTATAAAATGTGCCACATTATATATCATTGATAAAGTCATATTATATTTTTTTGTAAATAATTAGTTGATGAATAAATAATGTATGATCATCTCTTTCATTCTCAATTATGTGGTATTCATTCATTCATTCATTCATTCATTAGGTGGAAGATTTCAAATTTAGGCTAGAATTTAGGCTTTTTTGAATGAGTTAAGATAAAAGTCCGACTTGAGGGCAAAAGTCCACTTTTAAAGGCACAAGCCTTGAGTTGAAGAACGTCATGAAAGCTCGCATCCATTCCCTCAAATAACGATTTAACCTATCAGACGAGAGCCGTAGAAGCTCAAAAAATGGATGTCCATCTGACAACTGCGAAGCACACTCATTGATCTTATCGGAAACCAAAGAGATGATGCGCTGAGCAAGTTTCTCGCCAGATTCGTCTAAAGCCACTCCGTTCTCTCCCGCAGTCCCCCGCTCCCTTTCCACGTCCATTGAGTCTCGACCCATCCTCTCGAGGTTCTGACGAATCCGCACGATCTTCACAGCCTACTTGCGGATGCTGGCCAATTCGTCCCCAGTCAACGCTATTTCAGGGATCCACTCACCCTGAAGCTTCTCTTCCGGAATCACCTCATTCCGAAGTTTCTCTATGAACTCTTCCTTCTCTTCTGTCAAGGCAACTGTCTCCAACTTCTTTTCCGTCTCCGTCTCCACCATGGTGACTCCTTGTACTGTCACCTCGCGTGCACACAGTTCGATCAAATCCTTCTGTCTCCTGTTTTCAGAGTGATGATGCTGAAACTTTGAAGCCTGATGAAGCTTATACTCATGCTGGGAGTGTTTTCGGCGCCCATACTTGCCATTCCCTTCCCGTCATCTTGACACTTGAGTGAAGTGTCGGAACAATTAAGGACCAAAGATTCTGCGAGAGGTCGCCTTGCGGAGCCACGATGCAAGCTAAAGAAGACGTTGAGGAAACCGAACAATGTACAGACGAGGTGTCCGAGTGGTTAAGGAGGTCGATTGCTAGTCGATTCGTGCTTCGCACACGCGGGTTCGAATCCCGTCCCCTCGTCTTTAATTCTTTCTTTTGTTTCGATATCGCACCTGAAAAAAATGTCAGAGGACTCGCGAGCCATATGCATGCAGGAGCCTTACGCACGCAAGATTGAAACCCAAAACTATAATCGGCTAGCGACATGCATAATCGGCTTCGTGTTGGTCGCCGGGGAACTCGCCGCTACGCGCGTAATAATTGTCTGACCTTCATATATGCAGGCAAGAAGGAGACACTCAAGCAAGAAGGAGAAAGGAAGGCATGAAGCAAACAAGTGTCCAAAAGTGGGCACATTATGCGGCTTTGTGATGGTCTATCTTCACTCGTACTGCCTTCTTCCTCAAATCATACGTAGACGGTGCGATACCGAGGTCTTCGTGTGCATTTTCTCGAATGAGTGCAACAGTACGACCGCTTCGTTAAACTTACATCACAACTCACCATCAACTCTTCCCTTCAGAAGATGTTCGGTCAAGTATCAAAGCAGCCTTCTTCCACAGAGAAGAGCCAAGAAAACATGCCAGGGGGGCTTTCCGACGAGTTTCGAAGGAAGTGTTTTGAGAGACAAGTAAGCATGACTGAAAACAACGCATGTATATATATATATATATATATATACATGTTTCTGGCTTCGCTTGCAAGCCATACACATGAACTGGTATGTCGTCATCTCTGCAGCTGCAGCACTTGGCCCCTGCTGTGATTGTCGGAGCTGGCGTGTTTGCAATGTGCGAGACGATCATGACGGTTGCGGGTCTTGCGGATCTTCCCGAATGGTTTCTCTCCGTACTCGGATTGGCCCTTATGTGCTTGTCCGTATCTCCCCACTTGTTCTTCAAGAATGACGTGCCAGCAGTCGTGAGGGAGAAGATGGCTGTGGCAGGTCTCCTGGCGTGGATTGTCCTTCTCAGGGCCTCTATCTGCGTGTGGAAGACACCGATGGTCTGCTTCATCAGCGGACACGGGCACACAGGTCAGACACGAGATTCCAAGGAACATAGGCGTGTGGCTCAATGCGTGGTTGGGTGGGTGAGTGACTTGCACAGCCCACAGCGTGGATTTCCCTCGTCTGTTTTGTGCTTCAACCCTCAGATGCATTGCCTACTGCTTCTCTTTCTCAGGCAACTGTCTGTTTCAGGATTGACTTCTGTATCTGTACTACATTCCGTGTTTGTTTATTGGGATATTCTTCCCTGTGCCTCTCTTTCTCTGCCCGTCAAAGAGAAGACAGGGGAGAGAAAAGTGGAAGATGCAGCCTGTGTGCCTGCCTGCCTGCCTGCTTGCCTGTCTGTATGCCTCCGTTTCTCTTTTGAAATCCGTCCTTCTCTCTGCACGAGATCCTTGATGTCGCCCTTCCCTTTTCCTTTTCTCAATTTATTCTGACCTCTCCTCTCCTCTTCTTTTTCATCTGTCTGCAGCAATGCTCACAAAGATGTTTCTGGTTGTCCTGCACATCTCCGACCGCGACTTCTGGATCCTGAATATTGTGGACTCTGCCTTGTGGGTCTTCAACGGATTCTGCCAGAGAGGGGGACTCAGGGACTCTCAGGAGGTGCAGGAGTTCATGGCATTCCTAGCGGTCACAGGCTGGCTGCCGTTGCTTCTCGGAGCAGGCATCCGACAGCTGCCCATCAGAACACTTGCAGCTGTGGAGATGGAGGGAAACCTTCGCGCGCATGCCGAGAGCGCACGACAGGGTTTCCTCAGTTACATCATGCACGAGATGCGAAATCCGCTTTCCGGGACCTCTTTGTTGATTTTCGAATTCGTTGAATCCCTCCGAGACCTGGCTCACGCTAGTCTTGCAGCAAGCAAGGGGGGGGGCGTCGACTTCCTGCAAAAGAAAACGAAGGAGGAATGTGCGCGGCTTCGCGAGCTAGCAACCTGCATGAAGACGCAGGTCGACAAGATGAAGAGTGTATGCGACGACGTGCTACAGCTGGAGAAGATCACAAAGGGTGGGTTTGAGTACGAATTTATCCCAAGAGTGATAGAAGAGTGGGCCCAGACTCTAGGGTCTCAATCCGCCCTGATCTTTTCCCGCACCGAAAAAGACCTCACAGCAGACTCCCCTGGAGGGCTCGTCCGTCGAGGAGACTCACACTGGTCCCTCACCTCCGTGTCATCCGTCCGATCCGGTGCCTCCTCCAACACCCCTTCTAGATCTCCTTCCAGATCTAAATCAGGTTCATGTCCCTCTAGATCCCCGTCTGTGGTCTTCGGATGGTCAGTCGCTATCGATCCTGAGATCCAAGCAGTCATGACAGAGCGACCCGCAGCAGTCGCGGACTTCGCCCGCCTCGACCAGGTGGTCGGGAATTTCTTGAGCAATGCGAAGAAGTTCACGAAACGTGGGTCTGTACACTTGAAATTTGAGTTGTTGCCGACAGCAAGTGTCTCCTCTGCAGAGATGGAGTCACCGTCAAACTTCGAAGAATCGAAACAATGGCAGTCTGCACGTCAGTTCATCTCACAGGCAGGCGAGGGGGAGTTACATACAAGCAAATCACTTCAGGCAGGTGATGAGTTACCGCATGCCCTTCTACGTGTCAGTGTGATTGACTCAGGTCCTGGGTTGAGTGAGGAAGACAAGGGAAAATTGTTCCGACCTTACGGTCAAGTCAGGGCAGGAGAGTTGCAGAATGGGGGCGGCACAGGGTTGGGTTTGTGTATCTGTAAGAACTTCGTTGAGGCCCACATGGGGGGGCGTGTGCAAGTGGAGAGTGCAGGACGGGATCAGGGCAGCACGTTCTCTTTCGAAATTCTGGTTCCTCTCTGCCCCGCTCCCCCCCCTCCGATGGGCAGTCCCACCCGTGTGCTGAGAAACCTCAACATTGCCGCACCAACTGAAGTGAAAGTGAAAGCACACGCCTCATCATCACCACGAGCATCCAGATCTGATTGCAGCCATGCAGAATCCGGCAAGGAGGCTTCCTCGCATCTAGTCACTTCCTCTCATAGAAGAGGAAGGACACTCTCAGAAGACACGTCAGAGCCTGCGTCTTCGATTGAAGACTCCACCCCATACAGCCATACACGGCCAAAACAACAGAAATTCAAACCCTCGCAGTCCGGTTCAGCAGCAGAAGTTGGAAATTCATCGGACGGCAAACCGGACCGAAGAGCCTCCGCTGTCTCATTTGCAGTCGCAGGCGGATGTCAAAAGGCAGAAGGAGGAAAGGAAAGAAGGGGGCGGGACAAGATTTGCTTCAGAAGGTCTGTAAGCGATTTCGTGAGTGCTCCAGAGCCTGTGCAGCCTCCTACTGCTGACAGGATGGACGCAGACGTTTTACTCGTAGACGATGACCGTTTCTGTCTGATGGCGGGCTCCGCTGCGATCAAGAGATTGGGTTTTACAGTGAAGACAGTTGAAGATGGGGAGGACGCTGTTGATCTGATTGTTCATCAAAAAGCCTCCTTTCGTTTCGTGATCACTGACAAGAACATGTGTCAGATGGAGGGGCCTGAGGCGATCCGACAAATGGTCGCGCACTTCTCTGCCGAGAAAGAGAGAGAACAGGCACAGAGGGGAGATGGAGAGAAAGAGGGGTGTCCATTCTTCATTGGGTATACAGGGGATGCGGGGCCGGAGGCATGCGAAGTGTTCTTCAAAGCAGGAGCACACAGAGTGATCTTCAAACCTCTAAATCCCTCCCAGCTGAAAGAGACGCTAAGAGAACTGGAGGAATCAGAAACAGAACTTGAGGCGACCGGAGACTAAGAAACAGGGGGGGGTGAAGGGGGAGAGACGGGAAGCTTGTTTGACCTGGTTTGGGTGGACTGCATGGGCTCTGCATGGTTTGATGAAGTGCATCTCTTGGGGTGGGGAAGGGGGGGGAGTCGAGGAGTTGTTTGTTCAAGACATGCAGGGAAAGTAACAATCACTATTCGTGAACAGTAAAGGGGGGCAATATATGGTATTGAATGATTGAGCGTCTGTTCTTTAGTCGACCTAGCTGTCGCTTGCCTTTGTTGTTTGTGAATATTTTTCGAGATTTCAGGGATTCGGCGAATCTCCTGATGTTTGTTCGGACTGAAAGCCAGAGAAGCCGAGAGAAAGTCTGCATCTCCTCCTCCTCTCCGCTCATCTCTCTGTCTTCTGTGATCAATCGACACCTCTATTTTTCTGCGACTGCACACAACATAGCATCCGATCTGTGAATTGATTAGCGATGCAAATCTGTGAATGGATGAGTGAGGCAAATCTGTGAATGGATGAGTGAGGCAAATCTGTGAATACATGTGAGATGCGAATCGATCCAGTGCATCATGCGAAAGACTTTTACATACAAAGGAAAACAGGTGACGAAACTGTTGGTTGATGCAGTCAGTTTGTTTTGTTTGAATGGAACTCGGTCAACAGATCCATCTCAATTCAAAAACCTCGGTCCGTCCATCGGGCACTCATGTCTTTTGTTTAAGCTAATCTTCGATGTTTCTGTCTTGGCTCCATGATTTCGTCGTTTGTTTGCCATGAATTATACATACTCTTCCTCTTCTTTCCTTCTCGTTCTCTTCTTTCTCTTTTTGCTTCTGAACTTCGAAGCTCGTCCTCGATCTGTGGGAGTGAACTCCCGGGGAAGAGGGGAGAAGGTCGTCAGGGAAGTGAGTCTCTGCAGTTTTAAGATGAATGACTTGCATGTATGTATGGGGTTCTTGGCGTGCATGACACGCGGGAGTAACAGCCGCTGTGCATACCCTTCTCGCTCGGCCTTGCCTTTTTCTGATTCCTGCCCTGCCGTCTCCCCCTTCTCTCTCTGTGTCTCTTCATTCGTGCATGCGTGTGTCTGTGTGTGTGTGTGTGTGTGTGTGTGTGTGCCATTGTATGGCGTTCGTCGTCCACTGAAAGATCCGTGTGGTGGCGGGGCCCACGGCGACGCACGCACTGCAGTCAGTGCTAGAGTCAGTGTAGAGTTCAACAAAAAGAAAAAAAGAAAGATGCATTATATGGCCCCGGGTGTTTGTCGATGGGTGCCAGTCGGAACCCTGGCAGTGCTTAGAACCCTGCCACAGTGCCACTGAATGTTCAGCGATCGATCGATCGAATCGACTCCGTGCTTGGACGTGTTTGGTTCTTTACAAATGCGTTAAAAGGTTCGATCACAGCGACTTCTTGATCAATTTAAAAGTTTAAAGAAGGTAAAACTGCCCAAACAATGTATTGAATTCATAATGTACACAGGAGTATCCGAACGGGGAAGGAATGTGTTAAGGTGTAATTGAAAGCAAACATTCCCTTGAGTAACGTTAGAAGTATCTGCAACTGGATACGGATAGCGATGGCGCATCAAAGTCATAGTCATACAGTCAAAGGGTGATACCCAAACATTTTGAATAAATTTTTTCCTTACCGTACCCTGGACCATACCATACTGTACCTAGAACCCTACCTAATTGTACCAAACATATAGTGAAACAATTACCCGAACTTGAATGTAATTTAAACTGCATGTTCATAGAAAAATGTTTTTGTAAGCTAGGAAAATCGTAGCCAGTATATCAATTAATGCTAGGAAATTTAAAAACACAAGCGTCCCTCTTTTATTTACTGTATTTTGTTTTCAAGTTCTCTCAAAATTGCGTAAACATTCATACGAACTACTAGAAATATATCAGGCATACACCTGTACATAGAGCTGAAAAAAAAAAGAGAGAGCGACTCGACGTGTCATGTGTGTTTCCCTTCCGTTGTGGTCTAGGTTGTGGTTCGTGCCTCCTCTTTTCTATAATATTTTATTCTATTCTATTCATCCCTTTGCATTCATACAAAGTATACGGTGTATTTTACTTAATTTTTAAAAACCTATCAATTTTTAATCATCACATACACATAGTTTTATGTCACATACATATTTTAAATTATTATTTTTAATTTTTTTTTAATTCTAGTATTTATTTCAGTTCTCATTCAAATTTATAGCTTTAATTAATTAGCTTTCATTCATGATTCATTGCTAGCCTGAGATTCGTCAATTTGGCCCAATAGAAGACTGTGCGACATTTTCCACTTTTACGGGCTGAACAGGAGCAGGTGGAATAAACCCAATGCTTCCAACAATCCCCATCCCCCCCACCATCAAGGCTCGCGACTTCGAGCGGGCAATTGTGCGCTTTGCAGTCGTTTTCCCGTCCTGAGGCCCCACGCCCCTCTCCGCAGAGTCACTCGCGTGAGGGGACGGCTTCAGGGCCCCGTTTGCTTCTCTTGCCACAGGAGGTCCCGTCTCTGTTTCTGCTCTTGCTGAAGACGCAGAGGGGGGAAGTTTCGGTAGAGTGCAGGAGTCAGGTTTTGCCTTTGCCTTGGCAGTGCAGGGCGACCGTGCGCGTCTGGGGCTTGGTGTGGGGGGGCTCTGCTGAGTGGCAGGAGATTGGGGAAAGGAGGTCTGGGGGTCTGCGGTCGGCTGGCGTCTTTTGGTCAGAGAGGCGTTAGCACTTGTCGTCGGCGGCGGAAGGCTTTGACGCGTCTGTGTTTGAGGCTGTGTGTGGTGGACAGGAAGGCCGGGAGACCGTGGAGAGGAGGAGGAATGGAGAGGCGGAGAAGGTTTAGCTGATGGGGGTGCGGAGGCGTTGGGTGGATTGGGCGGGAGGAGGGAAGAGGACGAAGGGACAGAAAGGACTCGTGATGGTTTCTCCTTTCCATCAGTAGTGGAAGGAAGGCGGGGCAGATTTGTGAGACTGTTGTGCTCTGTGTTTTTCCGCGTGTACTTCGCTTGTAGTTCTTTTTGAGTGTCTCCCCTTTGACTAATTTCTTCTTTGCTTCTTTCCGAATGGAGAAGGGCGAGGAAGGAGAGTGAGTCGGGAAGGGGATCCTCTGAGGGAAGTTTTTGATTGGGTACAGGGGTGGATGCAGTGACCCTCGCAGAGATGCCGAAAGATGGAAGCTGAAGGGATGCTGGGGGAGCTTTTTGTTTTCGTGCACTGTTCACAGGGGTGATCGTTTTGGGTTTTGTGGTCGTTGTCTTCTCACTCGGGGGGGACTTTTGGAGAGTATCCGGGTGGGGACGTGCGTCACTCCAGTTGCCTTGGCGTGCGTGCTTTGCAGAGGGACCGCGCGTGCAGTGGGGGGGCTCTGCGAGCGGCGGTGCTGGACTGAGGGCGGCAACGCTCGCTGGTTGAGCCGCCTGTCTGGGTCTGTCTGGAAGTGAAAGGGAATCCCGTGGGTGATCCGGTTGGGCCGGTGGTTCTGCCATTTTCCCTGGGGGAGAGAAGGCCAAAACAACATTGGGCAATCTGTTGTTGGGACCTTCAGACAGCAGTTGGTGTTGTCCTTTTTCGGATGAATCTTTTGAGGAGGGTCTAGAGGACTTCGTGAGGGGGTCTGCACAGGTAGTTCGAAAGGGGGTGGGGGGATTCTTCTGAGGGGGTCTGGAGGGGGTTGACGGAGCGGGTTCGGTAATCTTTGTACACTGTTGGAAGGCGGGAGAGGGCGATTTGATGAGTCCTTTTTGTGGTTCACCTGTGGTGTGGGAAGGATCAGCGTGGGTCTTTTCAGAACCCCACGGCCGAGCATTGGGGACGTCTGTGGAAGCTGTCGTTTGGGTCTTTGGTTGAACTGTCTGAACTGAAGCTGGGTCTGTGGATGTCAAAGAAGGTTTCTTCTCTGTGGAGACATCCTGCCCGGGAGGCTTCGGGAGTTCTGCTGATTTTGGCGTCGAGTCGGTGACTTTTTGTTCTCCTTCTTCAGCACTGAGAGAAAGCGAAGAAAGCGGATCTTTCATTTGGTTACCTGTCTTCTCGGCTGCCTTCTTGGGTTTTTCTGCAGAATCTGCTTTTGACTGAGAAGAGGGACAAGTGGGGAGACGGGCTGATTCTGCAAGGTCGGAAGCCACAGCAGAGTGGAGGGGCTTTGCCGGGGCCCCTGGTCCCTTTTCTTCAGACTTTTCTTTCCCAGACTGCAAAGAAAGCGAAGGGAGTCCTTCTGCAGGCAGGGCATGGAACTGAGGAGCCTCTTCTACTATCTTCTGCTCTCTCTCGACCTGTACAGCCTGCTTGCCGGGGCCTTTCTCGTGGGTGTCAACAGAGACGAAGCCAGGCTCAAAGGAAGAAGTGGCAGTGGGTGCCGTCTCTGTGGACTTGGAGGCTGGACTGGGGCCCTCGTCTTTGTGTGTCACTTTCTCAGAGGGCAACTCCGCAGTATCAGAAAATCGAGCACGCAAAAGCGATGCCCCCGTCTCCTTCCGACTGGACTCTGCCGGGGCCCTTTGGCCAGTCGGGAGTGGGCCCTCCCTTCTCTCTGTGGGCTTCCCGTCAGTCCTGACACAGGTAGAGGGCCTGGAGGGAAGGGGGGAGACGGAGGCCGCAACTGCAGTGGAACCTGGTTGGGTTTCTTGGGAGGAGGGAGGAACTTTCCGGGGACCCTTTTCAGAGACGGGGATGGAGACTGGCCTGGATGCTCCGCTCGTCTGACCATCTCTCTGACTCTGCAGGCAAGCGGGTGCCAAACGTTCGTTTCAAGAGGACAAGATTCAAAAGAGTGACACAGCCAGCAGTAGCAATTTAATGCCGTGAGAACTTTACACTATGCCTCTCATGTCATACACACAGAAACACACACACACACACACACACACACACACAAAATATGGAAGGTACAAAGGCGAGAGAAATCTCCGCATCAAGAAGTCGACTTGAGCAGGACCAGGGAAAGACTCTTTTTGCCATATTTCCATGTCGTTAGTCTCCTTAAAAGCGAGTCTGTCGTTTCCATTCAGATCTCTCGTATCACTGCCAAACAACCATCCCATCCCTCTAACCCCCCACTGACCTTTCTGGAGTGTGCCCTTAATTCTGTGGCTCTCTGCACCTCCTCCTCCAGTTCTCTTTCCACGATCGCCTGCTGCCTTCGGACCCTCTCAACCTCCTGCTCCAATGACCGGAGACGTCTATCGTCCCTCTCCCTGTCCTGAAGGAGACGGGAATACTCCCGCTGCCTTTGCCTCAGGTTCTCTATCTGCAGAGAACCGCAAGCAGGGAAGAGTACACTCCTCTCATGCATTCACACAATATTTTGTTCTCGTGTCCGCAATCTACAGTGGATGCGTGCAAGAAAGTAACCAGAATTCTCAAAAGCACGTTACATCAACAAGACGACAAATTGGCAATTCCACGAGGAAAATAAGGAAATGACAAAAAAAGAGAGCTGAGACAGCCGAAGTGAAGAAGGCAGTGGAATGCGAAGTGTGCTATGAAAAGGGGTCATTTGCCGCCTCCCCTCTTCTCTTCCTCCCTCTGACCTGTTCAAGTTTCTCCTTCAGAGACGCCCCACACTCCCCCTCTGACGCCTCTGCATTCTCCTTCAGCAGACTCTGCACACTCTTCTGCTCTGCCGCCAGCTGCTTCTCCATGCGACGGAGTTTTGTCTCATAGTATCCTCTCACCTGCAGAGCGGGAAGAGCTAGGGTGATGCAACAAAGGAAAAATGCAAACAGATGTAGAACAGGTCTTCTTCGTGCTGATTTAATCTCAGGCACAACAGCCTGAGACAAGGCGTCAAACAGCGCATTGAAAAACAAAACCCGACGCAAGAGACCCCACAGACTCATCCTCTCCCCTGGCCCCTCCCTCACTAACCTTGTGCCATTCCAGTTCTGCCTTAACAAGGTCCGACATCAGCCTCTCCTTGCATCGAGCCTCGACCTCAAATCCCTGCAGACAGACAGACAGACAGACAGACAGACAGACGGGAGGGGAATCGGGCATGTGGGAATGAGGAAAGAAGTAATTTGGATGTTGAAGGATGTCTGCCCACCCAAGAAAGGCATGCAGGGACTTGCTTTGAGTTTCATTGCGTGTAACAGCGAAGACCTCCATTCGTCGGTACAGCAGAGAATACCAAGCACGTCGCGAAAAAAAAAAAACTTTTCCTCAAAGCGCACGAAAAACAAGAAGAAGGAATTGCCCACCCCCCACCCTAGTTCCCAACGGACCTGGAGGGTCTTCTCGAGTTCTGCCTGTCGTCTTACTGAGGCCTGCAGCTCCTGCCTCACCGCCCGGTCTTCCTCCCTTCCCATTTCTCTCTCCACCCCCCCTTTCGCCTCTCCACCCCCAGGCCCAACAGATCCAGAGGCTGCAGACGCGGGGGGGACAGAGAACGCCCGAGATGACGCGGCCTCCTCTCCCCTGACTCCCCCAGAAGTTATACCCGACTTCGCAGACGCACCGCCTGATGATCGTCCCCTTCCTCCTTTTCTACTCTGCTGCTGTTGTTGCGCAAATTCGTGCCGCATCAACCGGAGCTGCGCATCCAGAGCGTCCCGTTCACTCCTCAGAGTTCTCAATTCTGCAACTGCCTGTGCGAGTTGGTCGTGCAGTCCCGAGCTCTGCTCCTCCCTCTCCGCCAGGGCTTCCTCGGCCTTGATGGCAGACCCTCGCGCCTCTGCCAACATCTCCTGGAGACGGGAGATCTGCAGACGGAAAGAACAGAATTAATTAAATTAGATCAAATCTGATTTAATTATGAAAAAAAAATCACATGGATAATGAGAATGCCAACATCTCCTGGAGACGGGAGATCTGCAGACGGAAAGAGCAGAAGGACGGAAAGAGAAGAATGAAAGGATAGGGGTCTTCATCACATACATGGACAGACGTTGTGATGTAAAACATATCACTCTCTCAAAGTAGATGCCTTCCTCGGGAGGGAACCGACAGACCAACGAAGTTCGAACCTTCTTGTAAACACCTCTCAGTCAAACCTCTCTAGCACTTTCCCTTTACCTGTCGACCCGTCAGTCTATACGGACAATTCACACGCTTGCAATGTCCCCTGAAGCACTCATTTCGTCAAGCAGCCCAGTCTCCCATTCGACCCATTCATCTAGCTACCTGTTTGGCCTGTTCCAGCTGTCCACTCTCAAGTCGGTTGATGGACTCCAAATACTGCCTCACCAGACACAGAGAGTCCCTACGAGCACTCTGAAGGGACACCGACGAGACACCTCCCGCTCCACCTGCCGCCATGCCTCCTCCCTCTCTTTCCTCCTGCTGCTGCACACCTGAGCCCTCACCTCCTTTTTCTTTGTCCCTTCTCTGCTGCAGCTTTCGGAGACTCGCCATTGAGGTCGACCCCTCTCCCCCCCCCTCTCCGAGTGTTCGTCCCTGCATAGGAGGGGAGTTTGAGGCAGCCCGGTCAGGAGACTTCCCTCTGCCAAGCCCGCCGCTGGCTTTCGGGCTGACACTCTTCTTCTCCCCATGCACCCCGCTTTTCTCCTTTTGGTGCCCTGAAGAAAACTTCGACAGAGGCACAGGACACACTAAATTCAAATCAGAGGAAGAGGAAGACGAAGATCCAGGAACGCCTCTGTCTGACGAGAACGAAAGTCTCACTGTCTTCTTCCCACCCACAGGAGGATTTCCGTTCCCCCTACGGCTTTTCTGTGAAGACACCGAGCCCCCCAGAGGTGACAGAGACCCTCCACGATCCCCTGCTCTCTCTCTGGCTTGGGAGGGTGAGACGGACGTCCGACCTCTGTCTCTATGAACAGGAATGGGAGTCGCAGAACCCTGGAGTGGGTCTGGCTGGGAGGCGGGACGGAGGGCCCGCCCCAACTCGGAGAGGACAGACGCGAGAGGACCGTTGGAGACCCGACGCGCTCCACTGCCTTCGACCGCCTGTTGTACGCAGCAAAAATGGGACGACAGGAGAACGGAAAGGAGAAGGGAAGTGAGAGCACAAAGGGAGTCCGGATTGTTTTCTCAAAGAAACGAGGGACGCAGAATCCAAATAGGCAGCACAAAACCTCATACGACTAGAGCATGCGACTATAGCGCTGACCCCCTCCTCTTCCCTCGCTGGTTATATCATCCCCTGACACAAAAACAAAAAACGTATCGCTGAGTGCAGTCTCGAATTCTTCAAAAGTCTCAGCCACTCAACCGACCTGGCGAGGCGACGAGGGAGGTGGAGACGCCGCCTGTTGTTGCTGGAGGCTCTGAAGTTCTTTGTAGGCCTTCTGGAGGGCCGAGTGGAGACTCTCGTAGTCCTCTCGGGCAGACGCGGCAGCTTCGGAAGCAGCAACGACTCTCTTTTCACTCTCCGAGATCTGCAAAAAGTAAACACAGTCAAACTCTCAGGATGGTAGAAGATTCATACAGAACGGAGGAGCCCTTCTTTGTTTCTCTCCCCCCTCACTCACCCTCCACACTCAAACAGCCCGACTGCCCTACTCTAGCTGAGTGACTCACTCACTCTCTGAGAGAGAGACTGACTGACTCACTCACTCACTGACTGAGAGAAAGACTGACTGACTGACCCTAGTTTTGATGGCCTCGTTGGTCACTTCCAGTTCTCGGACCTTCTCGCTCCACAAATCGGTCTCCCGCTTCAGCACAGACTGCAGCAAACAATGAGAAAGAAGGCCACCGAAAACATGTGCGAATACTTGTACTTTAGCTGGATTGCAATTGTTGACGCAGAAAAGGCCAATTGATTTGACGCCGTTGAGGAGATTGAATCCAAACAGAACCAACAAGAGGATAGAAGATCCTTCTCTGGGGGGAGTATTGGCTAGGATCATTCGAAGGGGGGATGTAAACACCGGTCGGATAGTTCCTATTCAAAACTTGCTTTTCACTGCCTCCCCTCCCTCAGCCAGATTCACACACCCCATACCTACCTGCATGTACTCTTCCACGACACTGAGGTCGACCCCCTTATCGTCTTTCCTGTGTCTTCTTCCCTCTCCTTCTTCTTCCCGGTCCCCCTCCGCTCTCTCCCTGCCCCCCTCCCCTCCCTCCGCCTCGTCAGACGAGAAAGACGTTTCCCTTCCCCCCTCCCTCCCCCCCCTGTGCCGATCCACAGGAAGGTTCATCGAGTTCTGGTACCTCAACAGCTCAGAACGCAGAGCCTCGATCTCGTCCTGCAGGCAGGTAGGCAGGAAAACAGGGGTTTTGTGGCAGACAAGTGATAGAGACAAATGCGACACAGAAAGGTAGAATAACACAAAAAGGCGTGCGAGAGATTGACACGGCACAAGCCAACCGATTCCTGTCCATCCTTCACTCTTCCATTCCACCCCTCTCTCTCCCCTCTTCCAGCCCAGCTGTGACCGACCTGCATGGCCACAATCTTCGCTGCTCTGGGGTCTCTGTTGACGACGGGTCTATTTTTGATGTTCCTGGCCCTGTTGGCGTACTTGAGGGTGTTCACCGTCTCCTCGGAGGAAAACTCAGAGGGAGAGATGCAGGCAATCATCAAGGTCCTGCTGTTACCACCGAGGGAGTCCTGCAGTCAGCGCGAATAGAAAGGGGGACCGACAGGAAATAAGGTTTGGGGACACTGGGAACCTCACTTTCTCTTAGCGCAGAAAGAGGCCCTCAATTAAGGGGATTGGAAACAGAAAAGACCGCGTGAGTCGATCTGGGCGCCTGACTGTTTGCCTGTACTGCATCTCGTGTGGCATCTAGGCTTTGTTATCAGTCTGATCGTTTGAACCGATTGAAACAAGGAAGAAACACCCTACTTGGCACACAGAGCCCCCGCACGTACACGCACGCACACACACACACACACACAGAGAGAGAGAGCGAGAGAGAGAGAGAGAGAGAGAGAGAGAGAGAGAGAGAGACGCACCTGCAGTAGTCTCGTCAGCTTCGATTGTCTATACGGGACATGAATGCGGTCTCTCTCCCTGTCGCCCACACACGACTGCCCCAACACGCCCTTCCCCCCCTTACCCCCCGAGACCTTGCCCAAGGCACTAATCACATTCCCAAGCGCCAACAGCCCGCTGTTGATCGACACGCTCTCCTTCAGACGGGCCCCGGCTGCTCCTGTGCGCTTCGCACGCTCACTTCCCGCCAGATCTACCAGATGGAATTTCGCCGCTCTGTACCTCAACACCGCCCCGTCAACCTCTCCGTCCGCGTCTGCAAACGACTGGGAATGCGAAAGCGACGTGTGCTGTCGGGAATGGGGGGCCACGGCTGCAGACGTGCCGAGGCCACTGCGACGCACCACCAGAGGAGACGGACAACCACTCTGGTTCTCTCCATGCTCCCTGTCTCCAGCCACTCCCGCACCCGCCCCAGCAGCAGGCCCCGTCTCTTTAGTGCCCTTGTCCTCCCCCTCCTGGTGCAGGGGAGAGGCTCGTGACTGTTCGATCAACACAGAGAAGATCGCATGGGACCGGGATGACCGCTCGTTCACGTTCGTTGCTGCTGTGGCCCGGAAGTGCATTCCCCGCATGAGGGCAGACATCAGAGAAGAGACAGAGTCGACAGTCTCTACCTGCACGTCGACAGACGGACAGGCAAACAAACAGATTGATCAGGGACCAGACAGAGTAGACGTGAGAATACATGCCCTGGCAAGAAATAGCAAAGGAAGGGGGGAAATGGAGACAGACAAGCAGACAGATAGATGGACAGTCAGACAGACAGGCAAGCATATAGACTGCGGAAAGACCAGCCCACCTGCGCACAGGCAGAAGATCATACAGACACAAAACATCTTTCCAAAAAGGTTGAAAAAAAAAAGAGGAAGAAAGGAAACAAGGAAGGAAAAACAGAAGGACGTACCTGCACTCCCGTGACCAAAATGTTTCCATTGAAGTCTTCTCTGATGGCAATTTGCCTTGAGGGTGTCTCTGGATGGAGAAGGTCTTTGACGTCTTCGTTGTGAATCTCAAGGAAGCAAACTCCCACAGTGTACTCCACAGCAGCTGCAGAGCCCCCCCCCGCTTGTTTCTTGGCTTCCTCTATTCTCTTGAAGATGTCCACAATGACCCTAGGGATAATGCCGGCCTCCTCGAATCGGGATGGATCAAATGCAAAAGCGTCGCTGTCCCTTTCCCTCTTGCTTCTCTCTAGGGAGGAGGATGGAGAACTCGATCGAACTCCCGAGGCCTCCAGGGAAGTCCCCATCGTGAAAGTCTTTCCAGAACCTGCAGAAAGGGTAATGGGAGAGATTATCTTTACGTACAGTGGATCTCTGAGGCGAAAACAAGAACGATGCCACGCGAAGGAGCAAAAGAGACTAACACACTGAAAGACGAGACACAGTGAGGCATGAGCTTTCAAACACAAACACTGAGACACGACGCCACGGAAAGCGAGACAAACGGAGGGGCAGAAACAATCAGGGAGAGAGTGCGTGCGTCGATGGGAGAGAGACGTACACAATGTGAAAGGGAAGCGTCCGTATGTAGGGCCTCTGACAGCGATTGCACAACACAAAGACAGCAGACTATGAGTCACGAAGACGAAATGCGTAGACGGGCCTGCCTTAAGAGCAGCGCGAAGTGTGCAGATGAGTGTTGTTTGTCTGAAGGAAGAAGCAACAGTGACAAGTGTTGCACGAGAAGAACAACACGCTTACCTGTCTGCCCATAAGCCAACACAGTGGCATTGTACCCTTCAAAACACCCAGCAACCAGGGACTGAACGGTTTCATCGTAGATCTGCTGTTGCGTTGACGCCATCTCGAATACCTGCAGAAGAGAATATACAATAACTCGTACGCCTATATATATATCTACAATCGTTGAATATCTTCCCTCTTTCAAGTGCTGCCTGAGGGTGCAGACTTACGTGGTCGAAGGTGAAAGCATGGCGCGTCGACTGCACGACGACCTGTCTGTTCTCTGGGATGGTTCTTGTCGTAATCCTCTCGTTGCTGCTGATCTCCTTCTGGAGGAGGGGACGGATCCTGACTGCAACCCGCACATTCGTGTCAGTGCCCTGCTTGTTTGTTGGATCCATCTTGTTCGTCGTTTAAGCGAACGTTCGAGTAGAAAAAGGAAAGCAAAGCGGGCATGAACCAGTCTAACACATGTTCAAGACAGCTTCGTGAGGTTTGTGAACAAGGAGAACCTTAGTAGCTGGAGATTCAAGTGAGCAGACGTGATCGGTGATTCAGCAAATCTGACACTCTGACCAAAGGTCCTCATATGTACGTTGCAGGTCAGGTTTTTGAAAATGTGCCCCTCAAGCTTCTCCCCAAAACTTCGTGCGAGCATGCATATATATCAGTCATGCATGCATTTTCAGTCATGCATGCAGAATCATGCAGATCGACATATGCAGACATACATATGCAGACTGAACTTAATTGAATCGATCGTACGAACAAGCTAGACCTGTTGTTCGGCTGATTGCAGCTCTTGGGACTCATGGCTGTGTCTGATCATGGCTCTCATCGCTAAACATCTTCAGCAGCTTAGCTAGGCCTCCCTGTAGAAGGGTTCGAGGAGCCGTCCTCAGCCCGATTTTCTTTTCGGTTGAGGGGTGCGGCTTCTCGCCTCTTGTACACGTATCCCTCTTTGGTCTCCAGTGCGTAAGTCGATCAAGAGGGCCAAGCAAGCGGGAGGCAAGATGGAGAAGGAGCGCATGCGCCTTGGGGCGTTCATGTCACCCGCACTTGTAGAGCTGCTGGGTTGTCCCCGTGAACTGTTCCTTGTCTTCGCCTTAAAATTTCTCGAGAGTTACGCCTACTTTGTCTTCTCTTATACGCTCATTTTGTTCCTATCGGATGAGTACGAACTCACCGATGAAGAAGCAGGATGGACTTACGGACTGTATGGAATGCTCACGTCTGCCTACGGGCTTGTGATTGGTGCCTTGATCGATCGTCTCGGGGTGAAACGGTCGTTGATCTTCGGGTGTTCCATTCTTTTCCTGTCCCGTCTCGTCCTCACCTTCGTCACCGACATTCGTGTCGTGTCCTTCATTCTCTTCTCCACCCTCCCAGTGGGCAGTGCAATGGGTATTCCCGTGATGCAAATTGGCATTCGTAGATTCGCACCCCCAGGGTGCCAGACCCTTGCCTACTCCCTCTTCTACGTCATGATGAATGCCGCTGCTATCAGTGCAGCCCCAGCGATCGACGCGTTCCATCAGTTTTTCCCCTCAGGCCTTGACATTCCCCTCCCATTCCCCGACCTCTTCTGGAAACTCCTCGGTTACGCCACAGGTGTCAAGGATCCAATGCACCGGGTAACAGGGCCTCCAAGGACGATCCACCTGTCCTCTTTCCGTCTGTTGATTGGGAGTGGGGCTTTGATGACTCTAGGGGCTCTGTTGACGAGTGTGTTCCTGGTCAGAGACGTTGAGCTGGTGGAAGTTCCTGCGTCTGTGTGGGAGGAGGGGGAGGGGGGGACAGTCACGGGAGCAGAGAGCTCTCGGAAAAGACCCTCGCCTGCTTGCTCAGACTCTTCCGTATCATCGAAAGGGAGCCGTCCCTCTCCCGTTACATCCCACTCGCACGCTGCCCTCTCCCTTGCTGCACTCCGCACAAGCAGCTTTGAGTGTGAGGGAGAGACAGAGGGAGACGATACTTGTCCCGAAGTAACGACGATGGATGAGAGTGTGCCTTTGTTGAGATCAACTAGGAAGGGGAGTAAGAGTGCCAATGGAAGTGGAAGAGAAGGTAGACAGGGGGAGACGGTGAGAAGTGACAGTCTTCTTCCCTCTACTTCTCTCCCCTCGTCTCGCCAGGCGACAGAGGAGAGGGAGGAGAAAATTGTTCGTGAGTCACTCTCAACAAGAGAGAATCTTTCTTTTGCAACAGAAAAGAAAACCGATCTTGAGGGAGGCAAATTGAAGAAGAGGTATGTATTGAGACCAAGAGCCGATCTCTCTTCCTCGAAAGATACCCTCTTTGGCCTTCCCTCATTCCTCACAGGTTCCTCCCCCCCCTCCTCATCTGACAAGGAGACAGCAAAGACAGATCAGCGCAGCAGCCTCTTCGGTGCCCACCGTTCCGTCCTTCTCTCCGCTTCCTTTTGGAGGTTCTTCCTCCTGACCGTTCTGCTCTTGGGAGTTCGTGTGGTGTTCCGCCATTTGGACGCCACTTTCCCAAAGTACATGGTCAGAATGTTTGGGAAGGACGTCATGTACGGATCGATCTTGGCATTGAACCCGTTGATTGTCGTCTCGGCAGTGCCCGTGTTGGCATTCACGATGTCCCACGTGTCACCCCTGACGATGATTAATTTCGGGTCTGCCATCTCTGCCATTGCACCCCTTGCACTGGCAGGTGGACATTCGATCGAGAGGTCGATTCTGTTCGTTGTGCTGCTCTCGATCGGGGAGGCCATTTGGTCCCCTCGGTTCTACGAGTATGCCGTCTCCGTGGCAGAGAAGGGCAGAGAGGGGACCTACATAGCGTTGTCGTCTGCCCCTTTATTCCTCGCAACTTTGTTGACAGGGGGGATGAGTGGGTGGATGATCGAGACGTTCTGCCCCGAACACGGGGGGAGGAGACGGCCTGAAATGATGTGGCTGTTGATCTCGGCCATGTCTATTCTCTCTCCTATTCTCATGCTGTTCTGCAGGGGGGTCATTGAGGGGCGCGCAAAGGAGACGGCACAGACAAATGGGGAATTCAAAAAAGAGACAGACACAGACACGCACGCTTTTCCGGCCGCTGATGCTGCCATTGCGTGACTTCAGTTCTGTGTTCGATCTGGTTTGCAAGAAAATGTTGCACGTGTGTTGAATTAAATTCGAGTAACATGAAGTACGTGTTTTTTGGTTTGTGTGGTCAGAATTCAACTGAGAATTGACAGCGCACGTTTGACACTTCGCAACACATCACCAGACACCTAGCCAGACACATCGTTTGTTGGCAGTACAACTGCATGCCATTGTCTGCTAACGAGCTATAACAGTATAATTTGGGCCATTATTTGGCATGGAATCGCCATGGATCCAAATCATTATTCGATTACAAAATTGTGATTACGTCAATGATTGCGTCATATCCGAGATTCTGAGTCATAGGCTATAGAACATAAGTTTAAACTAGTTTAAACAGGTTAATTCTAGCTGACTAAAACAGACTCATATGATTGGGAACTTGGTCCACGGGTTTATCTAGGGTTTTATAAACAATCTATAAAACATTGTTTCATGAACTTCACTAAGAATAACTCTACACCAATCCTGTAGTGTAACTAGTGTTACACAAAGTTAAATGTGTAACAATTACTCCTGACCCCCCCCTTGTTACATATAAAAGTGTGTAACAATTAGTGTGCAATAATTATGGATAAATTTTCTCCTACCCCCCCTGCTCTCGCCTCTACTCTTTTTACCACTGCCCAAATTCTCTGGGGCTTTTTCCCCTGCCGCGTTGCTGATGATACCATTGCTCCAAAA
Source organism: Chromera velia (assembly GCA_018398765.1). Taxonomy (NCBI): domain Eukaryota; family Chromeraceae; genus Chromera; species Chromera velia. Next base: position 20,208 of record JAHBMJ010005923.1, on the reverse strand, counting down.
GCAGTACCCTCGACCTCCCTCAACCTAACTACCACTTGAAAGTTGAAGCCGCATTTTTGGATAAGCTTGAAAGTCCACGCCGCAGGTGCGGATCGTCTAGGATGTCTTGAAAGCTGAAGCCGCATATCTGGGCGGTGTCTTGATCGTTTGCGCCGCAGGCGTGGACGGTCTCTTGAAAAAAAATGCCGCATATACAGATCATCTTGATTAAATTTTTTCAAGTGGTACTTAGGTTCAGGGAGGCCGTACCCTCAAACCGTTTTGAAGAAGAAAAAGAAAACGAAGATGAAACCTATAATTAATACGCACTAAAGTGTACAATAATGCATTCTTATAAGTGATGGTTTGAATTAAGGCACACCAAAGTATGTACTTAATGTATTCTTAAAAGTGATAGTTTGAATTAATGCACACTAAAGTGTGTACTAATTCATGCATTAAAATTCCATTAAAATGTATAACAAAACAATGTGTAACAAAATATTTTGAAAAAAATGATTGTGTAACCCTACAAGATTGATGTAAATAACTCTAACTAAGTCTATGAGTGTGTGTTATAGATGGCACAGCCAAAAAGGAATAAGAATAGAGTCTAAAAGAAGTGCACCTTCGATTCACGTCCTAAGGAGAGAGTGATGGTTACAGAAAGAGCATTACATGCAGAGAGAGTAAGTGCATGCGAGCGAAGCAAGCATGCATATGACAGATGCGTATGATCAGTCCTGAAGTCGCGCACGCGCATGTCGCGCGTCAAACAGAATTAGATCGGAACATACAATACAGAGCATAATACAGAGCATGCATTTCTGAGGCTGATAAATATAGACAAAGCGCATACAAATTGTATGTTGTATATTTCTGTATGGAAGAGAAGGATTGCAAAGAGACTCAATGAGGCTTGATTAACCTGTTGTTCCATCTGAAGGTTTCAGACCTTTTGGTTAGTGGATCTTATCAATAGAGGCTGGGAAGAACTTCGAACTTCAATGTTGAGGATCCACCCTAGTCCTACAAACTAATAACAGAGCAGTGGCTAGCGTATACGAAGTGATGATAAGGCGGGGAATGGTTGTTATGGACGGCACAGCCAAGAAGGAATAAAAATAGAGTCTAAAAAAAGTGCACCTTCGGTTCACGTCCTGAGGAGAGAGTGATGGTTACAGAAAGAGCATTACATGCAGAGAGAGCAAGTGCATGCGAGCGAAGCAAGCATGCATATGACAGATGCGTATGGTCAGTCCTGAAGTCACGCACGCGCATGTCGCGCGTCAAACAGAATTAGATCGGAACATACAATACAGAGCGCGATACAGAGCATGAATTTCTGAGGCTGACAAATACAGACAAAGCGCATACAAATTGTATGTTGTATATTTCTGTATGGAAGAGAAGGATTGCAAAGAGACTCAATAAGGCTTGATTGACCTGTTGTTCCATCTGAAGGTTTCAGACCTTTTGGTTAGTGGATCTTGTCAATAGAGGCTGGGAAGAACCTCGAACTTCAAAGTTGTGGGTTCGCCCTTATCATCACTTCGTATACGCTAGCCACTGCTCTGTTGTTGGTTTGTAGGATTAGGGTGGATCCTCAACATTGGTAGCAGAGCTGTCCTCCAGGGGATGGGCTCCCTGGAGAGGCACTCTGTGGTCCAGGACCCCAGAAGAAAGAATGGAGTGAAGTAGAGAGAGAAAAGCCCTTACGATTTCGAAAAGAGCCCGAAGACAGATGGGAAGTCCGTCCGCGTCTGCATCTGAATACTAAACCAGTCTGACTCGTCTGTTCCATTCTATCTGTTGAGTTGAGTAGGAGAGTGCTGTGCTCTGGCCTTGCCAGAAGGTCGATTCGTGGATTGACGACTGGAGGAAGTGAGTCCGGGGGAAGGAATAGCGTGTGGGCTTGATGCGCATTCCATCTATCTTTGCCATAATACTACGGACGGAGTCAAGGAGAAGAGAGAGAGCCCAGGGGGGGAGAGAGAGAGAAACGATGCAAGGTCACCTGCAGTCTCAAGGAAAGAAGAAGAAGAGAAGCATCCAGAGGAACACCGTCACCCTTCTTGAAGAGGGGACCTTCAGAAGCGGTGAACGAAGTGGATACATCGCCACTCGTTGTTGCGAAGGCCAGGGTTGCAACGGGCCTAGTGCTGGATGTGCCCCAACGTTCTGAAGGCTGAAAGACTGCAAAAAACCGAGCAGACATCAAGAGAGAGAGAGAAAGAGAGAGAGAGAGTGAGAACAAAGAGAAAAGAAAGCAACAAAGAAGCCGACCGAGAGTCATGCCATTCAGTAGAGAACTTGAGGGAGAACAGAATCTCTGTACGTGGTTTGCTGCACGCAGGGGAGAGGTTGAGATAATGTCTGGCTGCGCAGGGATGCAAAGCCCCCTCCACTGCCCAAGAAAAGAGAAACAGAGTAGAGGCGCATCGGTCCTAAGGCAGAGAGTTGCCGCAGAAGAGTTTGGTGGAGAGACAAAGGAGTAGAGAAATAAAACACTTTGAGCAGTGCCGCAGGAAATCTGCAATACCCTTCGGGGCACGGCCGGTAGAACAAGAGACTCAGTGAAGAGCGAGACACCCAACGAGAGAGCGGCCAAAGAAGCAGAGTGATGAGAAGAGAAAAAGACCTCCCGAAAGTGGCCTCGGGCGACTGCATCGTCTCGCATCGAGGGAGTCGAGTGGTATACGCATTCAAGGGAGCCCCTCGCAAGTGCCATGAAGCTTTCACAGGTCCGATTGATCAGCAAAGAAGGGTACAGTCCAGACAGGGTGTTTGCATGGAATGTGAAACGTGCAGACAGGGTGGCTGTTCAGCAAAAGAAACGAAAGAAAGCCACTCCAGTATCTTTTGACTTCAACTTTAGTCCCTTCTTTCCCTCTGTGTGTCCACGTGATTTGTTCTCTCGTCGTGCTGCAGCATTGGGAGAATGGAAATTGCAGGTGTTGGATGACTAAGGGCGTCGGGCCAAGCTTGCTTTGCATTGTGTGGGGGAAGACATGAAGGGAACGAATGAGAATGAAAAGAGAGAACGAGTGCAAATAGAAGAGAAGATAAGAGGAATGAAAGAGCGTTGCTCCACTGTTTTGACTTAAAGTTTCTGATTTCTTCCCGCCTTTGAAGAAGTCGAATTCACGTGCATTGATGGTGTTTCGTTTCTGCACTGGCGTCGCTAGCCAGGCGATCGCAAGTGTTGGGAGGGCTACAGGCGCCCAGACCAAGCTTGCTTTGAGATGTGAACTTGTGAGAGTGAACTCAAAGGAAGGGAGTGAATGTGAAAGAAGGAACGAAAGGTGGGCATCTACAAGAAGAGGAAAAAGGAAGAGGAAGAAAGAAACCAGGAAAAGAAAAGAAGAAAACAGAGAAGGACAAGGAATGTCAGGACGAAAACAAACGGGCGGCAACGGAAACAGAATTTCAAAGAGAAAGATAGAAAAGACAGAAACAGAAAGAGAAAGATAGAAGAGACGGAAACAGAAAGAGAAAGATAGAAAAGAGAAGAAAAGCAAGAAACATCGCTGTCAGGGATGAAGGACAGGCAGCGTCTGCAAGGGGACAGATGAAAGAAGATCTGGAGGTCTAATGCAGAGGAGTCTCAGAATGACTGAGCAAGGTGGAGAGATGGAAAGAGAAGAAAAGAAAGAGAAGGAATGGAGTCTTTGATGAAACAGTCCGTGATCGAAACCATTCAAAAAGAGAGAAAGCGGTGCATGTAACAGGAGCGTGTGCTGAGGGAGCCGGAAAAGAAAGACGGGTGCCAGCGATGAAAGGTTCTGAGGAAGCAGAAGGATATGCCTTCAGGCGATCAGAACATTCTGGTAGAAAACCAAAGGGAAACAAGAAGAAGCAGAGAAGGAAAAAAAAAGAGAGAAGAACGAAAAGGAAGAGAAAGATAAAACTCCAGCATGATCACAAACAAGGTCCGGAGTTCAAAGAAAAAGAGGACGTATATGCAATAGGGCAACCACTCATGATTTGCTAAACTGACAGAGAGCTAAAGGAAGAGAGGAGACAAAGGAAGAAAAAAAAAAAAAAGAGGAAGTGAAGAAGAAGGGAGACAGAAAAAGTCTCTCCTGAAAGAGGATCGATCCAAACCGGCAGAGAAGGAGAAGAAACGCAGGAACAAAGAAAAAGAAGCTACAGTTAAAAGGAAGAGCGCGCGAAGGAAAATCAAGGAATCAAGAGCAAAGGAAAGAGCTGGACAGTACTTGAAGGAAATGTGTGTATTTGGTCTTACGGTTGATATGTGTGTTCGTTTCTCATCTCCCACTCCTACCTCTGAACTTCTTTAACCTGGCAGTGCCCATTCCGCCCGGCGTCTGACGTCTCAGGAAAAGATTCATGAAAATTGAATGCGCGTTAATACACGTATGTCTGCAATGTGGCCTCTGAAGCAGTCGCCCCAACTGCATTAGAGGAGGGGACCACAGTGCTTCTGTTATGATGAATGAATGAGGGAACTGTTTGATGGGGAATTGGAAAAGACATCCTTGCATTTATGTTCATGCTCATGGCAAGACAGGAAGACAGAAAGAAATAAGGCCATTGAAAGAAAACCTCAACGATTTCAAAGAAGAAAACAGAAAAAAAAAGACGAGGCATTCATCAATTCGTTTGGGACGAACGAAGTTGTGCGGGGAGTGGTTGTTATGGACGGCACAGCCAAGAAGGAATAAAAATAGAGTCTAAAAGAAGTGCACCTTCGATTCACGTCCTGAGGAGAGAGTGATGGTTATAGAAAGAGCATTACATGCAGAGAGAGCAAGTGCATGCGAGCGAAGCAAGCATGCATATGACAGATGCGTATGGTCAGTCCTGAAGTCGCACACGCGCATATCGCGCGTCAAACAGAATTAGATCGGAACATACTGTCACGCTCTTAGGAACTAAAGTGAGGACTTACCATACGACTTCACTTATCAAGCTTAACGTACGTGGAGGAGTCTGTCCATCAGACCTCCTTGTTCCTTTCGTATTGTTTTGTTTTAATCTTAATCAATCTTATTCTTTCCATGCATTGACTTGCATACATGCATGCTTCTGTATTTCCGAATTAATTCTTTTTTTCATGAAACCTCAGGGCGTGGGTGACGCCATAGCGGACGGCCTGACGTCTGACCCTTATGCCCGCGCTTTCTCAAGCACTAGCTCTACTGATTGCCCGGCGCTGCCCCTTCACCCGCTAGTCTGATTTGTACGCACGGTGAACTAACTTCGGTGGAGCTTGCCGTAACACATCACCCCTTCAAAACTGACACATCCCGGGTCAGCCCAAAGGTCCGGTACTGTTGCGAGATGCTTTTCTCAAAATCTAACTTTCACTCCTTCTGTTTCTCCCTTTTCTTTCTTATCTTCCGTTTCCTTCCTACGCAGCATCCTGCGTTTGTGAAATCTGCCACTAGTTTTGGAGCTCCTGTGTCCTTTGTTGCCAACCAGGCAAAGGAACCATCGTTGTAGAAGACTCGGTACTCGGTCTCCCCCTCTGTTTCTCTTGACGCCTGAATGCGAACTGGAACCACGTGGCGACTGACGCGTTGTTTGCGTGTGCCAGAGCGCTGGGACGCAGCAGGCAGAAACTTATCCCTTCTGGGAGGGCTATCACGTTGAAACTCTTCGTCCGAAACTTCCCCCAGCTCGGCAAGAATTTTATTCGCTGCCCTGTCCGAGTCTGAGTCGGCATCTTCGCTCGACTGACTCGAAATCTCACTCAGTCCTTCTACAGGACCTTTTCCGTTTTCTGTTGCAGAGGGCTGCTGTGGAGCCTCTGCCTCTCTCTCGCCTTCTGCATTGTCAGCAGACGGCTGAGAATCCTTTCTCTCTGTCGCTCGTTCTGCATCTGCTGCAGGGCTACGACTGTTTCTCTGCCTCCCCTGACCTTGAGTCTGTCTGACTCGGAACCTTCGCAAACGAGAAAGATGAATCACCTCTCTCTTTTTTCCCTCCTGCGGTCGAACCACATAATACATGGGACGCTCCGACACTTGCCCCACAATAATAAATGGTCCCTTCCATGCCGTCTGGAGTTTGTTTTTCTTCAACCTTTCAATCCTCATGAGGACCAACTCACCCACTGAGAAAGCAAACTTCCTCACCGGTGGTTTTCTCTTTTCCGTCCATTGCTGACTCTTCTGGATGCTCTGTCCGATTTTCTCCTGCGTCTCTTCCATCTCCTTCTTCAAGAATTCAAGCCAGTCAGGAACGTCGGTTGCTGGCAAATCTGCAAACGCATCTGCAGGGAGAAGAGGGTGAGGCGGTGTCACACCAAACACAAGTTTGTAGGGAGTGTGACTGGTGATGTCATGCACAGATGTGTTGTATGCCCATGCACACTGTCTACACACTGCCGCCCACTTTCCTGGATTCTTCTCCACACACTTAGCCAACATATTCATGAGCGTCTGGTTGAATCGTTCAATCAGACCGTTCCCTTGAGGATGATAGGCAGTCGTTCGAATCCGCTCAACTCCTAAGAGTCGACACAGTGTGGAAACGATCTCTGCACAGAAGTTCGTGCCTCGGTCTGAAAGAAGAAAACGAGGGAAGCCGTGATCCAGAAACACAAAGTCAAGAAGTAGACGTGCAATTGTCGTTGCTGACATCTTCACGAGAGGGAAGACGTGCGCCCACTTAGTGTAGTGATCGGTGACGACGAGTATGTACTTGTACCCACCTGGAGCTGTTCGAAACGGACCCACGATGTCCATTCCATAAAGCTCCCTCGGCCCCGAAACAGGAATGGAGGTCACCCCCGGATCGGTGCCTCTTGCTGGTGTTCGCCTCTGGCAAGGCCCATAAGTCTCACACCAGTCCTTCACGTCGTTCGCCATGGAGGGCCACCAGAAGCTCTCCCTCACTCGATGCAAAGTGCGACGAGTACGGAGGTGCCCGAACAAAGCGTGATCATAGTTGGACGCAATCACGCGATCCCTCAGAGCTGCGGGTACCACGAGCTGCTCCCTATCTCCCTCCATGCGGTACAGGATTCCATTCTCCGTGCAAAAGCGATCTGCAGACAGCAGGATGGTTCTGGACACACGGTCGCTCTGAGGTAATTCTCCTGTTTTCGAGTATCTGATGCGTGGACCTGTGTATGCATCACCTCCTGAATACTTCTGCAAATCCTCAAAAAAACCCTCTCCCTGCTCAGAAGGCTCTCTCTCCTCCCGTACATTTCCTTCTTTATCTCCTCTGTGATCGGTCTCTTCGGTTTTATTTGTGTCCACTAGCTCTACCGGAGCAGCATGCACCGTTCCCTCCGCTTTGCAGGGAGCGGTGGAAGAGTTGGGTACCTTCTGCCTCAAGCGACTGAGTGCATCTGCCTCAGAGTGCAGCCTGCCAGGGACATGCTGAATGTCGAGGTCATAATCAGCCAACTCAGTGGCCCACCTCTGCAGCTTTGCGTTGTTGAGCTTCTTGTCTTTCCAGGCCAAAAGGGCTTTGTGGTCCGTCTGCAGGGTGTTTCTCTTACCGAGAAGATAGTGCCTCCACTTGCGGAGACAGTGCATGACCCCGAGTCCCTCCTTCTCCGAGATGCCCCATTTCCTCTCCGTCGTAGTCAAGGTCTTCGAACAGAATTCGATCACCTTCTCTATCTCATCTATTCTCTGCTTCAAGACTCCTCCCACTGCTTCATCGCTTGTGTCCGCCTTCACAATGAAAGGTTCGAGCACTCGCGGATGAGCAAGGCAAGGTGCCTCGCAAAGTCGGTTACGCAAGGTATCGAAAGCGGCCTGTGCCTCTTCTGTCCACCTGAATGGAATCTGTTTCTTTTCTTCTCCTTCTGCTGTTTTGAGGAGGGTGGAGAGGGGAAAAGCAATCTCGCTGAATCGTTCGATGAACTGTCGATACCACCCGACCAGTCCTAAAAAGGAACGCACCTCTGCTCTGTCCCGTGGAGGTTCCATGTTTTTGAGCGCCTCCAGCTTTGCTGAGTTTGGTCTGATCCCATCTGCAGACAAGAGAAAACCTAGATACTTTACCTCTAACAGAGCAGACTGCGCCTTCTCCACCTTCAGTTTGAGACCGCACTTCTGCACTCGGTCTAAGAGGGTCCGAAGATCCTCCAGATGCGAGTCGAAGTCTTTTGAAAATACGATCAGGTCGTCGATGTACACGAGCGCAAGCTCACGGGGAAGCCCTGACAGTACCAGTTGCATGGCTCGCTGAAATGTTGCTGGAGCATTGATTAGTCCTTGAGCCATGACTTTGAACTGATACAGCCCGAATGGTGTGACGAATGCTGTCTTTTCTTTGTCTTGTTCTCTCATCCCGATCTGCCAGAATCCTGAAGACACGTCCAAGACAGTGAAAACTGAAGCCCCCTCCACCAGGTGAACTACCTCGTCGATGCGAGGCATTGGGAACCCGTCTTTCTGCGTGGCTGCATTCAGCTTCCAAAAGTCGAGACAAAAGCGGATTGTTCCGTCAGGTTTAGGGACTAACACCACCGGAGTCGCCCATGCGGAGGACGAGGGTTCAATCAGCCCTGCTTCCTCCATCTGCTTCAATTCCTCCCTCAGCATCTCTCTCTAGCTGTAGGTGACTCTGTCGTGGTACCACCGAATAGGTGGTCCCGTCGTGTGCACTTCGTGCACGATCTCTTTTCCATCCACCTGCAGCCTTCCTAAATCAAAGCAATGCTGAGACCAAGCATCAGGGAACGAATCAATTACCTCTGCGAGTCGTTTTTGTTGTTCTGAAGAGAGATGATCAATCTTGGCTCTTTTGGAGACTTGGGGCAAGGACCTGCCTTCAGGTCCTCCTGTCACCCTTTCCCACTTTCTTTCTGCCCGTTCCCTTTCCATTTCTGCCGGTGTCCGTTTGTTTGAGCTCTGAAAGCTTGGTGAGCTCGATGAGCTCTTGATCGCACATACAGCTTGGAGGGATCTCCAAGCTGCTCTCCAAGCATACCTGTTGCCCGGTATCTCATCCTTCATCCTCTTCCATTGTCCGTTCGTTTCCTTATACTTCTTCTCGAGTTCGCTTTGTCGACCTGCATGTCATACATCCGCCCAGAGAGCCGCCACTGCTTGTTCTCTCGAATTCTCGATGGAGATTGCCTTGGCTATCTCCTGTCCGGCTCCCAGGGTGCATTCTTCCTCCCCAAAGTTGGAAACTCTCATCTTCATAACTCCTCCTCCTTTTATCTTCAGCACTTGATCAGGGACGACCAGCTGGAATTTCCCATTCTCCTGCTGCCATTTCTTTTCAATGTGGATTTCTGCCCCTGACTCAAACCCACTCACTGAACAAACGACCTTCACCTCCGCTCGCCTAGGCGGGATAGAGGAACGCTGCACAATGGAGACAGGCTGCTGCTGAAGTGAGATTGTGGAAGAGAGAGGGAAGACTGGAAAGTGCGAGTAGATCATTCTGTTGTTCTTCAGGTCGAATATGACATCCTTCTTATTGGACAGGAAATCCAAGCCCAACAGAAACTCGATGTCGGTCCCCCGAGTGACGAGAACGTCCCACGGGAGTGCAGGAAGAGTTGATTGGGGATGGGAGAGGAAAAGCGTCGTCTCCCCCACCACCTCCACATTGGCTCCTCCATATGCCGTCAAGTCAAATTTCGTCTCCCGAATTTCACACCCACATTTTCGTGCAAACGCCTCACTGCTCAATCCGAGACCTGCACATGTATCAAGACGTGCAGGGATATATACGCCTTTGTCATTCACATTCCCACTGACACACATTTGAGTGATGCACTGCCCTGCATTATGAATCGCACTCACAGGACAGGATTCACTGCTGGTCATTGCCGGCAGGTCACGTGTCTTCTCTTCACTCTCGACTGAAGACCCGGAAGGATGGACAGGACGTAGGGCCTTCAGCCACGCCTGCCCCTCCTGTTTGACGAGCCCCCTCTGTTCTTGTAGAAGCCCTGGCACATTCTCCAACCCTCTGCCCGAGGATCTGTGCACTCAGCTACAAAGTGAGGGCCGTTGCAGACCTGACACTTCACTCCGTCAGATGAGCCGCCTCCGCCACCCCCATTCTGCCCTCCATTCTGCTGCCTGTTTCCCTGCCAGTGGCCTCCCCTGTTGCTGTTCCCTCGGCCTCTGCCTCCTCCGTTACCCCGATGGCTGTTCGATCTGTCAACCTGAGACTGGAGAGCTGCGACTTGGCCTTGAAGCTGTGAAAGAACACGGGAGAGGTCAGGGTATACTCCTGCGTTGACAGCAGCAATGGGAGGGATTGGGGTCGCTTTGTTCGGCTGAGGGGCTGTAGAGGGAACCCCGTATGCATTCACAGGGTTCGTGGATGCATACTTTGGGTTGTTCAGCTCGTAGTAGTGCTGGGCCGTTTTTGAGAGTTCGGTGAAATCCGAGATGTCCCCCTTCTTCATGAGCTCTTCATTCACTTCCTCCGGAAGAATCGCCATAAAAAGTGGGATCATTTCCTCCTTGTCTGCCAGTGGTCGAGCGACCCTGTACTGGGACATGAAGGCTTGCTAGAAATTCTCCCAGTCCGTGTAGTGGTGAGGGCGTGGCCGTGCGATGGTCTTCCACGCCGCCAAACGTTCGACTTCCTTTGGACCCTGGCTCTCGAGGAAAGCATCTTCCAGTTCTCTTCTCGTCTTCACAGTCCCTGTTGCCTTGAGATCTAGCCACCAGCGCAAAGCCTCTCCTGAGAGATGACGACCAAAGTATCCGATAGTCGTTGCATCATCGAGATCCAGAACCGTTCTCCCTGTCTGTTCCATAAAGTTCCGAATCCAGACAGCCGGATCATCGCCTTCAAGTGCCTTCGGGTGCACTTTCGGCTTGTATACTGCACAGCAAGGCTGAAGCTTCTTTGTGTTCTCCAGCTTGCTGAAGTCCATCTTTCAATACATGCAGAGATGGATGACTGTTGTTTACTCAGAGGTCCCCGAGAAGTGGAGAGCTCTAGCTACCACTTGTCACGCTCTTAGGAACTAAAGTGAGGACTTACCATACGACTTCACTTATCAAGCTTAACGTACGTGGAGGAGTCTGTCCATCAGACCTCCTTGTTCCTTTCGTATTGTTTTGTTTTAATCTTAATCAATCTTATTCTTTCCATGCATTGACTTGCATACATGCATGCTTCTGTATTTCCGAATTAATTCTTTTTTTCATGAAACCTCAGGGCGTGGGTGACGCCATAGCGGACGGCCTGACGTCTGACCCTTGTGCCCGCGCTTTCTCAAGCACTGGCTCTACTGATTGCCCGGCACTGCCCCTTCACTCGCTAGTCCGATTTGTGCGCACGGTGAACTAACTTCGGTGGAGCTTGCCGTAACACATACAATACAGAGCACAATACAGAGTATGCATTTCTGAGGCTGACAAATACAGACAAAGCGCATACAAATTGTATGTTGTATATTTCTGTATGGAAGAGAAGGATTGCAAAGAGACTCAATAAGGCTTGATTGACCTGTTGTTCCATCTGAAGGTTTCAGACCTTTTGGTTAGTGGATCTTGTCAATAGAGGCTGGGAAGAACCTCGAACTTCAAAGTTGTGGGTTCGCCCTTATCATCACTTCGTATACGCTAGCCACTGCTCTATTGTTGGTTTGTAGGATTAGGGCGGATCCTCAACAGTGTGAGACTGTCAGTATGTTATTCTGAGTCAAAGAATACTTCAATACTACTAGAAAGCATTAGAGAGAATTAAAATATAACATCACAAGAAAGTAAATAGGATTAGGATTATAGGATTGATGTTCCATAAAGATTTAATTTGATTTCAAACTAGACTTTTGATTTTAAAGATACTAGCTATACTAGTGCCTACATATACCTTAGGAACCCTATAAGTTAGATCGAGTAATTTACTAAGTAATCTACCTGAATGATTTAAAGTAATATAAGTAAATTTGCTGAATCAATATCAGAATCATCTTAACTTGGTTATATTTTGTTACTCCTCACCGTATATAGTGTAGCTTTGAATGATTAGAAGAAATCAAAAAAAGTTATTGATAAGTAGCTTTTCCGAGAGCTTTTCAACTAAGTAGACAACTAATCCTCTTCTTCCTCTTCCTCATACTGAAAGTCTGACTCGTACTCGACGCTCTCTGACTGGTCGCTCGTTGAGCCCTGTCTCTGCAAGGCCCCTCCATTCCTCTGCGCAGTACCACCTGATACTTTCTGCTCTCCCGCTGCTGCTGCTGCTGCTGCACTTCTCAATGTTTTCGTCGCATCCTCGATGATGCTCACGACTCGGTTGCGGATTTGGAAAGCCCGTCTTATCGGGAGTTTTTCCAATTCCTCCCAGAAAGGACTCTCTTTTACCACGAGGGCAAAGTCCTTGGAGAGTTCAATCTCTGAACCGAGTACGGATTCGAGCACAGATGCCACTGCATTGACCCACCGTTCATCCCCACTGGCAGGACGGGAACTGAAAACAAAGGGAAGAAAATCGAGAGCGCACCGGCCCGCGGCATCCTTTGCCGTCCACAGCGACTCAAGAGCGGACAGCGCGTTCTGGGGATCTGATTTCTCGTTCTGTCCCTCTCCTCTTGCCTGTGCATGTTTCAGCAAAACGTCACAACATTCTGCTGCAAGCACACTGTCAGAGCCTCCCCCCCCGTCTGCCTGTAGTGTATGGGCAAGCGCGTTTCGTCCGTCCTTATCCACTACGAGAGGATCTGCGCCTCTGTCAAGAAAGAACTTCGTCGCTTGCGGATGTGTGAGCGTGTGGGGATTCAGAAGGGAGTGTGAGATTCTAGAATCTTTCGAATAAACCACCCCCCCCTTTTGGAATAGAAACGCAAACATACGTTCCCACGCCTCACACTCCCCCAACTGATCTCCTTTGGAGGAGGCCGCACGGAGACTGCGAACCCAGTGGCAGAGAGCTGACTGTACCAGCGTTACAGAGCTCTCCTGACCCACATCTCCTTCCTCTCCCCCTCCCTTCTTTCCCCCCTCTGTGAGAGGGCAACGAACTGGACGATTGGGGTCGATAGTGTCACGAACACTCTCGAGAAGCTTCGTAACTTGAACCTGTCTGGGATTTACCCCGAACCCTGACCCTGGCCCAGCCCAGAGAGTGAGGAGTCGCTGGAGGACCCACAAAAGCCAGGGGCCAGTCTCCTTGTGGGACGATGAGGGGTCTGCCCCCCTCTCCAACAACACAGACCACGCCCACACCCTATCCCTGCAGAATTCATGTGGGGGCTGAGTCTGGTGAGTGGATTGGTCGGCCTGCGGGGGTGGGTCGGGGACAGCCTGAGCTTCTTCGGGGACTTTTCCTAAAGCCACAATGAAAAAGGGCGAAATTGGGCCCTTGGAAGATGGGACTGTGTGGGGGATCTCTTCGTCTTTCGGAAAAAAGAATTCGAACAAAGACGGCCGACAGCCAACCAACTCGACGTCTTTGATCGGATCCAGGGGTCTCATACGGGTTAGATCATCAATAGAGTGGTGGTAGGCTTGAAAGACAGAACACTGACGGAAGTCTTTCAAGCTGTGCAGGTTGACACCTGCGTCCTCACACACGTTGCAGAGCTCCTCAAACACCTCATTCCGACTCCCCTGTCTGTAATGGCTATTCATACTTAGGTGAAGCACGGACGGCTGAGAGTGCTCTTTTGTACTCAACATCAGTCCCTTCTTCAAGGTCTCAGGAGACACACGAGAACGCACTCGGTTCAACACAAACCGGAGCGCCTCGGGACCCCAGCCCTTGCACGCGAGGTGAAGGACTGACAACCCGTTTGGCAGGCCTCCCAAAGGCTTCAGAAATGCGTTTCCCACATCCCCTTCTGCTTTCTCTTCCAACCAATCAGCAAAGAGCGTTCGCAGACTCTCGGCACACTCATGCGACCACACACGTTGAAAGGCGGAATCCCCTCGCCATGTGCTGTTGTTGTTGCTGCTGCTGTTCGATGACGAGTCAGGTAACGAGGCAATGGGTGAGATGCCTCTGCTGAGAAAACCCTTCAGAAACCGAGCGCTTTCGAGGCGAATGGCAATCGAACAGGCGCTTTCAACATATAGATATTCATTGCCTGAATTGCACAACATTTGATCAGTGAAGGTCTGATGCCCTTTCCCCTTGATCTGTGTCCACCACCAGATCAGTGCTCTGACGCACGCATTGTTATCGTTCAGAGCCGCTAGTTGGGCAAGGGAGTATGGGCCTGCACTCCCGGGGCCTTCCTGCGCCCGCCCTCCTTCTGCTACCCGGGGGGCGAGACTGTTCAGGGTGAAGGTATGTGAGAGGTATAGGAGGTATGGGTTCTCTGGTGGAAAGACTCTCAGTTCTGTCGGCAGGAGGAGAAGGGGGTCAATGATAGACAGAATCAGAAGAATACCTTGAAAGGTCCTCTCATCGTCGCATTCTTCCAGTCTTTCGAGAAGCCACCTGACTTCGAGAGGGGCAAGTCGCTCTGCAAAAAAGGAATCGAGAGCCTTGACAGACCTCAGGATTTTGTGTACCTGAATGTTCTTCTGACGGCACAGCTGCCAGAGACGGGGAAGGGGAATCACTTTGAAGTGAGGAGGGTGTTCTTCAAGTCCTGGGACGTCATCGAAAGGCAGGGCGCAAAGGGGTGGGTGAGTATGCACAAGAACGTGCATCCCCAGGGCCTGCTCTTCAATGGGCAAATAGCTGAGGACAGCCTCAAGCTGTCTCAGAAGTGGGGTAGCCTCTCCTCCGTCCTCTGTCAGATTCCCCCAAGAGACTTTGAAAGTTCTCAAAATGGAGAGAATCGCATCGAGGTCAAGAAACTCCAACCAATACGCACCGAGAAAATTCGTGTCAGAAAGCTGGCCTGTCACCATTCGTCCAAGTTCAGAGGACGGCTGCTGAGGGGAACCGTCGACATTCTTGATAACGAGGCAAAGGGATGCTGGGGTTGTGCAACACTCTGACTGTGGATACAATGACAACCAGTCTGTGGTGTTCTGCTGCCGGCGCTGGCACAAATTCCAAGTCCCCTCACGAAAGCAGAAGAGTGAAGCAGATAGGTGTGACATGGCAGCAAAATGAGCTGTGCCGTGCCACTGCCACGCACAAAGGAAAGGTGATTGGAAGACGGGCGTGAATTAGACACCTCTGCCCGTTATTAAGTCACTTCGTCGTTCTACAAAGGGCTTGTGTTCCAACAACTTTTAACGCTCATGCAGTCGATTGACAAAAGTATGCCCATCGACAAGATCGATATATGGAGAAAGAGAGAGACGCGTCACTGATAATCACTGAGATCAGCCACTTCAGGCAATCTTCAGGCATACTT
Organism: Chromera velia; assembly: GCA_018398765.1. NCBI lineage: Eukaryota > Chromeraceae > Chromera > Chromera velia. The sequence goes on along the minus strand of JAHBMJ010005923.1, from coordinate 5,000 downwards.
CAGGCATCTTAATTCAGACATCTTCAGACTGAGCTGGACTCAGTGCTCGAATGTGCTCGATCGAATTAAGGGCGCCCCGCGGCGCGCCGCGCAGGGGAAATCTTTCTCGTGTCCGGCCGCGGAGCGACTTCCCAAGCTTGTCGGTGAAGCGCCGCAGCGAAGCTGAGCAAACCATAATTTCAACCATTCATACGCCTCATTTCAATTCAAGCACAGACTTTTCAAAGCCAAATAAGACAAATTCTAATTTCTAATTCTTGAAAAAACATGAAAAAACAAAAAAAAGTGAAATTTAGATATTATAAATAACTATAAAGAACCCATAAGAGCCTACTAAAAGTTTTTAGTGGTTCCTCTGTTGTTTGTAGTTGTTTCAAGAATATCCTAAAGCTTGCCTTCAACAGCTAGCTCTTGATTGCTAGCTATTGCTAGCTAAGAAGTGACTAAAAAAAAAAAAAGACCACAATGATTATACAGTATGTTGTTTAAATAATACCTTACAGCTTGTCTTGAACAGCTAGCTGTTTACTAGGCTATTTATCACTAACTAAGAAGTTTTAGGAAGTGACTAATATTTATACTAGCATTTGTATGGTCATATTTTCTTCATTCACTAACTGAATGGGATTTTTTTGTTATAAAAATAGTAGTAAAAATACATGAAAATAAAGTGGATGATTTATGTATGTGAACTAAGTGTTTCACTTATGGACTTTTAGAAAAAAATGTTCAAAAATTTTGTTTTTATACACGTTTCCGAAGGTTTCATTCCGTTTGAAAAACCTGTTCATAAATCTGACAAAACTGTAACTTGTTTCCAATTTACCAGCCAATTTATTGCTTTTTGTATATGTTTGCGTACCGATCAACAAATCGGGCATGCATTGGGAAAACGATCGCAAGTTGAGAAACCATGAGACGAAAAAGACGCCGCCTGTGGGCCACAAGACGCTCGTTTGCCTCATTTTCGTCACTGCCGTCTTTCCTCTCTCCGTTGCGTTGTTCTAGCCGGAGATCCCGAGCAAGATCCTGCAGATCCGATGGAATTTCCACTCGCCGATTTGCCTCCTCTACCCTCCGTGCAAGCTCATCTCCAACCTCCAACCCCTCTCTAGACACAGCCTGCACTTGAGAAAGACGGAGTGGAAGAATCAACCACCCCTCATTTTCACGAAGATGCCTCAACCGCACTGCCGCAGACCCACTCAAATGCCAACACTCACTCCCCTCTCCACTCGCCAGCAAATGCGAAACAACTCCGCCTGCCTCCACCCTGTACGGTGCCGTTCTCCTCCCCTCCACCAGGCTTCTGGCCGCGTGTGCGAAAGGATCTCTCGCCACCCCGTCAGCCCTCAGACCCGCAACTCCCGTTCCATCCAGTGCGAAGGCCTTCTCTTGAAGAAGAAGGATGCCAATGCGAAGAGAAGGCACTGCCAGGTCCACCCTGCCAGACAACCAGGGATCCCAACTGACCACAAAACCGCCGTACGGGGCCGCCATTCTCCTTGCCGTCTCCCCTTCAGGATGCACCGCCAGACTGCATACACAGAAAAGGGGGAAAGAGGGACGGTAATCCTCTGGACAGAGAACTCGGGGGGGGGCAAAAGATCCATCAAGCCACAAAGCTTAGAGAAGAGGCGAGAAAGAAAGCGCGCGTTTGAAAGTGAATGAAAAAGAAGACTACAGATGAACTTGGCCCTTCAACAACAAAAAAGACATGCACGGATGTGTGTGCACAACCTGACGCACGCTGTGACATCCCCGATTGACAAAGTCCCCAAGACGTCCGCCACTGTTTGCGCTGAAGCTCCCACGCTCTGCAATTACCCGCACATAAATACACAACAAGCGTGCACATGCGGCAAAAGAAGGTATGTCAGACAGAGAGATAATTGAATGAGTCACACAGAAAAAGGCACGGATGGGATTTGACCGAAGCAAAGAGTCCGTAGTATCTGCATGTATAAAAAAAAGAAAGGTGCAGAAAAGAACACAGCCTCTGTCACCTGCGTAACGGCAGTTACAGGTCGCAAGCTAAGTCCGACACGCAGAAATTAAGATCAAGGAACGCGTCTTAGAAGCAAATGACTTGCCTGCTCTAATTTCCCCCGAGTCATCTTTTCTGCATGCAAAACAAAGAGAGGCAGAACAATCACAGGAGACTGCATCATAGCAAAAGTCTGTCACAAGAAACCATTCCGCCTGGTACAGATGACCACGCACCCAGGAGCGACAACAGACCTCCCCCGCAGACACAACTAAAAAAACATAGAGCACTCAAAACCCTGTGAGGACATTGAGGCTTTCATGTGACAGCTGCAAGCCACACAGAAGACACAGAGACCATCAACTCCCAGAACAAACGCGCAGGAAAGAAAATTCATCGCCTCTGTACAGATAGACCATTTTGCTTTCGCACACTTCAAGTAACCGCGAGCAGACTCCGAAGAACCCCAAAATCAAAATTCCCCCCCCGACTGACCTATTTGCATCTCCTCAAGGACACTTTCTGCCGCCCCTCCGACTCCACCTCTGGGCAATGGTAACCCCGTTTCCCCCCACTCCTCCCCTTCACTCAATGTGAAGCCAAATTGACACCTCCGTCTTCCCTTTCCCGTCTCTGCAACCACCAGACTCCTCCCGCCGCCTGATCTTCCCTCTCTGCTTTCATTTATGTGCCCCTTCTTGCTTCTTTCTCCTCTCTCGTCATTCCAGACCCCAGAAGAAAAAGCAGAAGAAGAAGAAGAAGAAGAAGGCGCAACGTGTCCATCACGCTCCTCCTCTCCATCTTCTCCTTCGTCCCCTTGTCTTCCCACCACAGCCCACTCCCTCCTCTCTGCTCCTCCGCCTTCTGCCCCCTCTTCTTCTTCTTCACTTCTCAAGGACTCCAACAGACCCCGTATCTCTTCTAGAAAAGCCTCGTCCGACTCAACCTCTCCAGTAACTGCGCTGTCAGATTCGGTCTCCCTGGATGATTCGTCTTGTGACTCTGAAACCGCGGAAGCTTGCACAAACTCACGAGCTGCTCCTGCAGCCTCTCGAAGATCGTCACGCACTTCGAAAGCCTTGCACACTGTCCTCTCTGCATGAACCTCCCCTTCTCCGTCCCCTCTGCCTCGATCCACCGCAAACTCTTCTTCTGTTCCCATTCGTTCTTCTGCAATCTGATGAGGGGGACTGTCCGTCCCTCCATCGCCCTCCACAGCCAAAGAAGCACCACGGAGCTCTAGGGTGTCAGACACCCTCCCCTCCACAAGCGCGTCAATCTCTTGAAGTCCCACCCCCCCACTCTTGCTCAAGGCTTCCAAGGCACTGACATCTGTGATGGCGGCACCGCTGTGTGTCCCTGAGGTCACCGCCCTGGTCAGTACTGAAGCTAGAGACGGGGCAAGAGCGGGTGCGAGGCGACGAGAGGCCAAGAGAGCGTCCAGCATCTTCGCCCTGTGTCCGTGCTCGAGGTACCCCCCCCTGAAAGCAACCGCTCTGCAGAGAGGGGAAAGGAAAGAGAGAGAGGGAAAGAGGTCTTCAGAGAAGGAAAAGAATAGCGCTCAACTCTGGGCAAGAAGGAGGAAGTGCAACGGAGATGGCAAAAGTCCGTCAAGACACTGGGCGGACGTACTGCGAGCGCACAAACTTTCGGACTGCCCCCCCGGAACGAAGAAGGCGCACACTTTTGGCATGTCCACTCAAACGAAACATACAGGGAAGTGTGTGCGCGAGTCAAACGATAGACTGACGCCATTCTGAAGAGTGGAAGTCCGAGCCGCTGCATCCACTCCGACTGCTGCAACGCGCTCATGGCCCTGCGCCCAGAAAGACAAACACAAACTCCCGCAGATGTGCGTATGGACAGACAATGCAGCTGCTCATATTGTGTAGGAACATACCAACTGAAACACCCCCCTCTTTCCACACAATTCAAATCTCAAAGCCACAGGGGACAAGATGCAAACGCGGTAGCAAATGCCCACACACACACACACACACACAGAGAGAGAGAGAGAGAGAGAGAGAAGAGAGAAGAGAGAAGGATAGAGAACGAAAGAGGGAAAAAGCCTTCGGAATCCAAACGCACCACAGAAGAGTCACGGCAGCCCTTCCTCCCTCGGCCGCTTCACCTTCAATCTCGTGTCCCTCCTCTTTATCCTCGTTCTCGCACAACGACGCCACCCTCTCTGGGCTCGTCACGTCCTTTTCGGCTTCTTTCAGGACCGAAGAAAGAAGATTCGAGTCGACAACCTGAGAGAGAAACAAAGGGAGGGAGGTAAAAAAAAAGAGTCAGAGACAGAAATGATTTCATTGTGGACCGGTCTTCACTTTTCTGCCACTCTACTTTGTGGAATGCAGCGGTCTCCATGCTGTCGTCTCTGAGAAAAAAAACGAGACCAATTTCACCAAATCGACACAACAAAACAAAATCGCACATTCCCTCTGACACGTCCTTTCTCATCCTAGAATCAGACAGACCATCATAAACAAGCACGCAAAACCGGGCATAAAGAATACAAAAAAAGAATAATCCTAGCGGACGTGCCTGAAGCTTCGCCAAGGCTCCTGTGATGCGTGCACAGGCGGTGAGAGGAATTAGTGGACGGTCCTCCTTGTCTGTGTCCTTCTCGGATGTTCTCTCTCCTTTCTCCTCCAATGCTTCTTGCAAATTGGCTTCTTCTAATTTTTGCCATTCACGTCCCCTCTCTGCCCTCCCCCCTCTCTCACTGAGTGAGAGACGAATCCTTCCAACATCTCCCCCTCCTCTCACAGTTCCCGAACGCCCCTCTCTTTCTGCCCGGAGGTCCAGTCGCCTCTCCAGCGCAGAGCAAATCGGACCCACACTGCATCAGAAGGAAGGGGGCATTGTGAAGGCGCTTTCTAATCTGATCATCTCTCTGACAGGCCTCCGTACTGGGAACCCACAGAGTAGTGTGATGAAGGTGTGCGGAAGGTGTGCGGAAGGTGTGATGAAGGTGTGCGGGAGGTGTGCGGAAGGTGTGCGGGAGGTG
>JAHBMJ010005922.1:19002-61376 GCA_018398765.1 Chromera velia | reverse complement strand
AGCCGAGAGCAGGAGTTTCAAAAAATGCTATTCGAAAGAGAGGACCTGTAGTAACTCCGATCGATAGAGTACAGAGTTTGTTTCTGGCCTCCAAACCCGCACAGCCCTCATCGGACTCTAGGGCCGTCTGTACGCTCTGCCAGACTCCCCAAAGGGAGACAGCTTGGCCGTCCGTCGTGCTATTCGGAGCTCTTTCCTACCATGGATGACGAAGAGCTTGTTAGAGAGGTTGAGGAGGATGTTGGATCCTCGTTGCATTTCTCTTTAGATGGTCTGGGAGGTCTCCTTGAAAGCAAGGAGACGGACATCAATGGAAGACAGAAGACTACTCACCGGTACATCGCGAAGAACGAGTGTGACTCCTGCCTGAAAGATCTAATTAGGTTTCTGCTCCAGGATGACAAGAAATACAGAAAAGTGCGTCGATACCTTGGCTCCTGGAATGTGGTGCGTCATCATTTGGTGCCCCTCTGGCTTGATTACCGTGATGATGTGAAAAAAGTTCGACAACTTCTTCGGCTTTTCGTCCTGTTGACGGAACCTCCCGACGGTGCAGACTTCCCCAATGAGATAATCGAATTTCAGCAGGTCAGTTGAAGGTGGTCCCCCGTTCTCTTTGGACCGACACGTCTCTTTCTGTCTCACTGCTGTCAACGTTGAAGTACGGGAAAAGGATTGGCGTCCGGAGGACCGTCCTTCGGTCCGAATTCGATTTGCGCACGACTTTCAAAGTTTCACGGAAAGTGCCAATCTTGTGCCAGTAGGAGTCCTGGGTGCGGAATTTCAAACCGGTTTGGATGGTGTTGTCGTTCGCATTTCTGGAATTTCTTGCTTGCAGTCAGAAAAAAGCACTTTTGCGACTGAGGATGTGTTCAAGGTGCTCTGGAAAGTCTACGTGGACGCTCGTGACACGCTGGACGATGGCCCAAGCAAGTCCGTCATTGACAACATCTGGCAAGTCCCTCCTTTTGCGTCTGCGCTCCTGCTTCACTTCTGCGTCTACCTCAAAAAACACATAAGCCTCGTTTCTTTTTGCTCCGTCCCCGCTCTTCGGTCTCTTTCCCCGTTGGCTTCCCCCCCCCCCCCCCCCCCCCCCCCCCCCCCCCCTCCCCCGCCGGCCCGTGGCCCATCGACCTTTCTGACATTCTCTTCATTCGCGTCTTCTCCCTGTTTGCCCCCAGTTGTTCCATCGCCTTCTTTATCTCATTTTTCTTTGCGTCGGCAAACTCTCTTGAATTTGCAGCTTGGAAACCATCCAGCAGGTTCTTGACGAAGCCCGACGAAATGAGCGAAAGCTCTGGTACCGAATGCAGTCCTATCAGGCGGCAATTGCGGACATGCAACATAAACTGGACGCTGCTGCTGGAGGGGAGAGCAAAGATGGGCACAACGGTTCACAAGCGTCCCAGGAGAAGACTGGAGAAGATGGGGCAACCGAAGGTGCACAGAATGCGCCGGAAACGCGAGAGCAGACAGATGATGCGGCTCCATCTCTGCCGCCTTCTGAGGCGAACCTCGAGCTGCTTAGGAAGCAGGTTGAAAAGCTGCGACTGAGCCGGGAGATCGTCCAAGGAAAGCTTCGAGAAGCGGAGACCGACAAAGAGTGTGTCAGCTGGTCACGGCATCATCGAGCTTGAGTATGTGACAGGGGGATTACGGGGAAAGGTTGTCTTTCTTGCTGGTGGAAGGAATGGCAGAATGAAGACTGCGTTGCTCTGCAGACTTGATTTTTGATTATTGTCTCTGTTTCTCCATCTGTGTCGCCTTTCGTACTTGTTCCAATTGTGCAGTTATCGCTGTGCGTTTCTTTTCCCCCTTTTTGCATTCTCTCTTTCTTGCAAAGCCCCTTTCTGATGTGCACATCTTGTTGTGCATCGCTGCACTTTTTTCCCCGCTGCCCATGGTTTCCGCCTCCTCTCGACCGACCGGGCTCTCTCTGTTCCTTTACCCTTTCCTTGCAGAAATATCAAGAAAGAGATGGACACAGCGGATCTCAACCGTTACATGTCCTGGCAGTTCGTCCGCAACCTGCTGAAGATTCCCGACCCTCCTCGAAACAATTCGTCGGTGAACTTTAATAAAACCAACACGCAGTTCGAGATCGTCTCTATTCTCTTGCAGGCCAGTTGGCAAGAATTCTCGAAGTCCTTGTGTTTCTTTTTAGAAAGTGCTGAGTTTTTTGTCTCCTTGTCGTTTGGCCGCTCAGAGATTTTTCTGATCGGCACCATTTTTGTCTCCGTTGTCTTTTTCCGAGCTCGAGGGGACTCCTGAGAACGACATTACGGTATTTGCGTTCGTGCATGTGCAGAGGCGTATTTCTCTCTCTCTCTCTCTCTCTCTCTCTCTCTCCCTCTCTCTCCCACTCCCTCTCCCTCTCCCTCTCTCCTTCTCTCTGTGTGCCTCTTTGTGGGTGTGAGTCAGAGAGGGAGAGAGAGAAAGAGAGAGCGGTCTTCTGAATGCGTCCCTGTGTCTGCAGGAGGAGATCCTTGAAAACGGCATCGATGCGTTTACCGCGTATTTCTTCGAAGGGAATGACCGGCTGTCCTCTTTCGTCTTTCTCGACGTCTTCTACTTCGCGCTCAACAGGTATGTGCATTCGAAGCTTGACTGACCCATTGATCTTCGGCGGAGAGGTTGCAACTGATCATCAGTATTTTATCTGGCCTGAGGAACGACACTAGATGGATCAGGTGCTTGAGCTTCAGCCAGACTCAGATATGTACCTGTTCATCAGTATCATAAGCATGCAAAGCTGAAAGTTGGCGCATCGTTTTGCGTTTTGCAGCATTCATGGCATTGTTTGTCGTTTCGTTTCGTTTCATTCAGTTCTGTGATGGATTCCAGTACTGTTTTATTTTTGTTCCTGAGCTCCAGTGTGAGGGGCAGATGAAAAACATCCATCTTTAGTAATCCTGCTGACGACTTCTTTTTCGATCTCCTGCAGGTTTCACGTCAAAGACCTTCTCGAAGCGAACAAGATGCGAAAACTTGGCATTCTGAGTGCGCAAGAACGGGAGAGGGGAGATGCAGAGGCAGCTGAGATGCACCGGCAAGAGGTTGGTCCGTAGCTTCTCGTCGTGCTGCCTGTGCTTTGGGGCATGGAAATGGGAGACTGCTTCCTCCGCTTGGTTGCTTGGTTTTTTTCCTCTCCGGAAAACAGGGGGGTGTCTTCCCTTCTGTCCGCTGTCCCCATCTACGCTCTTTCCTCTTGTTCCCCTGACATCGCTTCGCGAAGTGCCTTAGAGGGAGACACGGTTTTCGGTCAAAAGGATGTGCTGTAGAAATCATCTTCCGACCTTTCCTGCAGACGCTCCAAAAGCGCCCCTTTTTCGACCCCGCCAGAGAGGCGAGAAACCGGCAACTCAGGAGACTCGGGCAGAAAGGAGGTCAGTGGAGCAAAATTCCTTTATTGGCACGTTTGCTCGTCCCATTCTTGCTTGCTAGCTTCCTTCTGTCTCTCGCTCTTTCCGTCCCTTCCCTCCTTGCTTGCTTTCTTTCTTCTTTCCTTCGAGCTTTCTTTCCTGATTTCTTTTCTAATTTCTTTATTTTTTCCCTCCTTTCATTCTTCCTTCCCACCCTCCCTTTTTCCCCTTTTTCGTGCTTCCTTGCCTGGTTCCTTGCTTCAAGTTGCTACCTTGTTCCTCCCTTCATTCCTTCCTTGCTTCTTCGTTAGTTTTATTCCTTCCTGCCTCTCTCCCTTCGTGCTTTCCTTCCTTCCTTCGTTGCTCGTTTTTCGCCTTCTTTCCTCCATCGATTCATTTGTTCTTTGATAGTTGCACCCTTCGTCCATGACTTCTTTCTGCATTTATTCTCCCTCTTGTCTCGATCTCGTTCTTTGTCCCTTTCCGCTTTTTGCCAAAACTCATTTGCTTTTTCCACCATTCCACTGGCTCTTCTCTATTCCTCTTTTTCTGCCTTCACTTTAGGGCTCTCTGCCTCCTTGTTTCTTTTCTTGCAGGGCAGATGACGAAGCCTCCCCAAATTGTTCGTCCAAAGACGAGGTCAGAGCAAATTAGTGATGACTATCTCACAAAGCGGTGGGACTTATAGACTGATAGGTCTGTCTGTCCGGTTCCCTCGGGGTCTCTGCAGCTCCGCCAGCTGCGTGCACGCCTGAGATCTGCCTGAGGCCATACTTGTTTTCTCGGAGCCGGTGCTCTAATCCATTCATTTCTTACTCGCCGGTGCTTGCTACTCCCTCAGAAGCTCCCCCCTATTTTTTTTTGCCAGCACATTCTACTGCGATTGACACCCTTTTTTTTTCCAAACAGCTCCCAGTCCGCTCAAAACTCCTTCGGGGGCTGTCCAGCTGTTCGCATTGAGTTGCGCAAGAATCGCTCACGATGAATTAGTTCTTCATCTCTACTCCTCTCGCATGCTGCCTCCTCTATGTCCCAACAGGCATCGTGTAGCCATGCAATCATTCAACACAAAAATTCTTGGAGAAGATCCAGGGCTGCTTATCGTATACTCCTGCAGGCCTCAGCCGACTTTCTACAGGCAAAAACGCGAGGACGCGAAGAAGGATTTTCCTGACATCGCGAAAGAGGGGGATGGGAACTGCGCGCGCTGTCAGTCTCTGCCCTGAGTCGTGTTTGAAGGATGGATGAATTGATTGATGAATGTGAGGGGGGAAGGTTGGAAAAGGGAAGAATTCAGAAGACGAAACAGCGTATCCGAGTGAAAACCACGACCCAGCCTGTAAGACAAAGAGGAAAGAAAAGTGACAAAGAAAGAAAGTTTGAAAGAAAGAGAAGAGACCCCATTCTCCGTCAGCCTGCCTCCTTGTCGGCGTTTGAGTTCTCTCTCTCTCTCTCTCTCTCCCTCTCTCTCTTTTTTTCTCTTTCTCTCTTTCTCTCTCTCTCGCTGTCTCTCTCTCTCTCTCTCTCTCTCTCTCTCTGTGCGTGTGTGTGTGTGTGTGTGTGTGTGTGTGGGTGTGGGTGTGTAAGATGAAGAGTATCAAAGAGAAGAGGTGGCAGAAAACAGAAAGAAATTCTGTCTCGTCACTACTGTAATGCCGATGTCGGGGCACCTTCCCGTCGCAGCCACTCTTAGCATGCCTTGGCAAGAACACAAGTTTTGGTCTTTTTTCAAGTCTCACGAAGATTTCTTTTCATTCTCCTGTCGCAGTGCACGTGTCGGAGACGAACCGCCTGAAGCTCTACACGTTCGCGAAGAAGCTGGTTTTCGGCGTCACCTTCAAGCGTCTCATGGAGAGATGTATACAGGAGCTGGAGCAGCCCTCGGCAGCTTCTGAGAGGGTTCGTCATTTGTGCAGTCGGTCTGAAAGAAAGCTGGTTGACCTTGGTTGCTGTACGGTAAAGTGTTGTGTTTGGGCTCTTTGCTGCGGAGGTCGCTGAAGAGCTCCCGGCAAAATTTGATGTGAACGCTGTTGCTCTCGTTCAGGGGCTTGTTTGCCCTTACTTCATCCCTTCAGTGCCGAAAGGGCGTCTTGCACTGTTTAATCTAAAAGCCTGTCGCTTGCCCTTCCGCTGTCACCTTTTTTCAGGACAAACTGGAGGAAACGAACCTGCTGAACTTGATGAGTTGGGTTCTCTCCTTTTCTCGGGAGCGTTTTCGCATGAAGGTCCGGGTGCCTCTCCCCTCGCGGCAACTCTGCTCTTCTGTAAAAGGAGTTTCTTGCTCTGCTCTTCTCCCGACTTTGCGCTCCCTTTCTCAACGGCCGTCACGAGTGTGTGTCTGGTTGCAAAAAGTGTTCTTGCGTGCCTTTGAAAGTGACGTTCTTCGTACTGCGGACCTGCAGTTGAAGATGATAGGTCTGCGGCAGTAGTTCCACCTCTCTTCGTGGCACCCGCCGTGAGAAACATCACCCCAGCATTTCTTTGTGCTGTGAACCTCTCGTCGACCCTTTTTCTGACTTTTTGATTCCTTTGCGCGCGCCTTTTCCTTTCATTTTGTCGCTTGTTCATGTTTTTGCAAAAATTCCGTCTGCTTTTCGCTGCCCCGCCCTTGCAGCAATACTTCTGCAAGAAAAGGCGTGAAGTCGACGAGGCTCGAGGTACCGTCAGCGATGCACCGGACGCGTATGGGCAGCAGATGGAATTCGATTTGTGGGTGATCAAGCCCGCCCTTGACGAGAAAGCTCTTCGGCTGTCTCTTGGAAAGGTAGATCTGAGTGTCTGATTTCAGGCTGCACGATTCTTTGCCCCCACTTGGAAAGCGTCTCCTCGCCTCTGACCTTTTCACTGCACTGTCCGGCTTTTCTAGTGAATAAGCATAAACGGACATTTGGCGAGATCTGTTCGGACGCGAATTTCCGTTTTGCAGGTTCGGCAATGTGGCAGGGAAAGCAAAATGAGAGAGCACATGCAGCTTCGCGCAGGACTCCGGCTGCTTTTGGAACAGGTGAGTGCGTCTCTTTCATTGCGTTTCCACTGTCTCTCGAGTGATGCGATGCCTGTCGGTCCTCTTCCGTCTTCCTTCCGTTCACCCATGCAGAACAACATCGGCAGTGGTTCTGGTCTGCAGTTTCAGTGCGCTGCCACCCCCTTCCGGGGGCCGTTCCTTTCAGTCGACTGTGTCATGTTTTTCTGTTGCTGCTCCTCGCCCTTTGCCTGCGTCTTTTTTCACTGGAGGTTTGTCTGGATTAGCCCTTCTCATCAGTTCTCTTCAGTCCGAAGACCTCCTCATCCGTGCTAGTCTGTCTCTGCAGCTGAAGATCATCGAGATGCTTGTTCTCGGAAAGGACCCTCAGAGGCAGCAGATTGCACAGGTATGTAGACAGAGCGGGAGGTAGAGACAGGGAGAGAGCGAGAGTCTTTCCGGTGGGTCTGTCCTCATTGTCCACTCATGCATGGCGTTTGAGAATTTTTGTCAAATTCAGTTGCCGTGTCACTGCTTTTTACATCTCGAGCCTCTGACTGCTTGAATCGCTGTTGCAGCTCGGTTGCCGTCGAACTTGCGTCCCTTTGAGAATTTCATTGGTTCCCTCCTCTCCTGTGAGCTGCAGGCTCTGCTGAACCACATGTTCGAGAACGACACAATGCATCAAGATATCGCGTGGACCATGAAGTGAGTTGGTTGCTTTTCGGCTGACGAAGGACAGGAATGGAGCTTGGGAATGTCTGTGGGTGTTCCTGCATACTGCTCTATCCTTCTGGGAGTTTGATGATATGGAATACCCAAATTTGGACATAAACTGTCTTTCTTGCTTCGTTCCGTATACGAAGCATCACTGCAAGCAATTTTGTTTCTTTTTTCGCGTCTTTTGACGAGTGCATGCAGGTTTTACACTCCCACTGTGCATCACCCTGATGTTCTCCTGTACGCCGTCGAGATCGCACATGTTCTCGTTCAGCAGGTGGAGCTGGCAGAGAAATCAAAGATCAGGATGGTCGCGCAGAGAGGGAGGAAGATCAAGAAAAAACAGAATCCCGCTGAGGGCGGTGCTTTCGAAGGAGTAAATCCCGAAGGAGGGACTGCTGACGCTGGCGAAGGACCCCAGGAGGCAGAGGTGAAATTCAGGTTCGATTGAAGAACAAGGTGACACTACCCGCGTATGTCTGAGTAGGTTTGCTTGTGTTCCTTTGCAGTGGATACTTGTTGCTGTCTCCGGGGTCTTAGACGAGAAGCACCTGAGGGTGCAGTGTGAGAGTCTTGAAGTCAATGTACTAGTTTCTCCATTGACCAAATCGAGGTGCTTCCGGACAGCCTACATTTTTTTTCCCCGATTTGTTTGCGGCAGAGAGAACAGAGATGTGGGAGATCGATGCCACGGTGTGCAAAAGCTTCGTCTTTTCGCTTCTCTGGCGGGTTTTGTGGTGACCCCCAAAATTTCGCTGAAACGCGTCGACTGATTGATTGCCCGTCGTTGCCTCCTATCGAATTGCTTTCAGACACTTCGACGTCAACTATACGGACACGGTGGGGGAAATGTGCGACTACCGAGTCGTCCGGAACTGCTTCGCGATTGTCAGTTTGTGGGGGGCGGTGCTTCTCTGTTGGTCCTGCGTTTATTTTTTTCTCTCTAAGTTTTCCCTCCAAGCTGGCGGCACTTCTTTTCTGCTAGCATACATTCATGTTTGCGCCGCGTCGAGACTAGCTGCATGAATGCTGCGTTGCAATTTCAAGAGCTGGAAGGCGGATGCTTCACGAAACACCAAAACACAAAAAGAATTGCATGACGTGTTCATTGTTATTTGCGCATCTGGCAAGTGAGGCTGCCCAGCGAGACGTCAGCGAACGAGGGGCCGAATCACACTGTGGAACAATTTGACGAAGTGCGCACCTGTAATTTTGTCTTTGCAGCTGAACAGCTGGAAAGTGAATTCTGCGAAAAAGAACAGGCTGGCGGTGTCTCTTTTGTACTCGGTTTTCAGGCTGAACGAGTACACCAAACAGCTTTTCTTCCAACTACAGTACCTCTGGATCGTTCATCGAGTCCTCAACAGTGCTGGCTTCGTCCTCGAGGTATCGATCTGGTTTTCTTTCTTCGTGCCTTTGTTTCTCTTCTGTTGTGTCTCGGTTGGGCGGGCAGTAGGTCTTCGTGGCTTGTTTACGATGTCTCTGTGTTGCTTGCATGCAAAGAAGAAAGACTCCATTTTTTTCGTGATTTCAGCAAGATTGTTTCCTTTTCTCTTGTGAAGGCATTCGACCGCATCGTTGCCCAAGGTCATCTTGGGGTATGATCGCACTTGGCATTTCACTCGGCAGTCGGAATTTTCTGGTTGTTCATATTGCAGCACCCCGAGCACAGCTGCGTATACGTTTTCTGTGAGGAGGTCATCAACTCATTCGTAGAGGCGTTCACAAAAAATTCGCTCCTCGTTGTCGAGTGTCTCTTCAGAAAAGTCCGTCACCGTCTCTCTTTTGTTTCCTGCCTCCTTTATTCCGTTCTCCGGTTATTTCTCTCTCCATTTCCTTGTTTTTTGGCTCCTTTTGTCCATCCCTATCCTTCCTTGCTTTCTTCCTTCCTTGCTTCGTCCCCCCATTCCCCCCTCTCTGCGTATACGTGTCTGTGTGTCTGTTTCATGCATTCATTAATTCATCCTTTCATTCATTCGTCCGTTCGTTCGTTCGTTCGTTCGTTCATTCAGTTCGTTCGTTCATTCATTCAGTCTTTCTTTCTTTCTTTCTTCCTGTTTCCTTCCTTCCTTTTTCCTTCCTTCCTTTTTCCTTCCTTCCTTCCTTTCTTTCTTTCTTTCTTTCTTTCTTCCTTTTTCCTTCCTTCCTTTTTCCTTCCTTCCTTTTTCCTTCCTTCCTTCCTTCCTTCCTTCCTTTCTTTCTTTCTTTCTTTCTTTCTTTCTCTCTCTCTCTCTTTCTTTCTTTCTTTCTTTCTTTCTTTCTTTCTTTCGTTCGTTCGTTCGTTCGTTCGTTCTTTTCTTTTTTTCCCTTTCTTTCAATGAATGTTTCTCTCAATCTTTCGTTCTTTCCTTCCTTCCCTCCTTCCTTTCTCCCTTGCTTCCTTTTTTTCTTTCGCCACTCATTCGTTCTGCTTTTGATTGAATGAGTGAATTGCTGACAGAGATCTGTGCGAGTAATGGGAAGCGAAGGGGAGAGAGATGGTGAGATGCACCGAATGAATGCCCTCATTCTTTTTTGCAGGGCCGCGAGCTGGGGTTCAAGGTTTCGGGGGCAGATCAGCTGCAGGCTCTCCAGGACGACTACGAGGAGGGAACGAAGCTTGCACCAATTATTGCAGCGGTAGGACTGGGAGGGGTCTATACATAAAAAAACACCGTACCGAGACAGCAGAGGAAGCTCGCGCATGCATATCAATCTGCTTCTGATATTCTGCAGATCCCTCTCTGTTTCTTCTCGGTTTACGCGTTACGCGTGGCTTTGTTGATTGCTCTGTTCATCATGCAAAGTTTTGCAAAATCCGGCACCTCTATCTGTTTCTCTGTTAGTTCCTGTCTATCAAATCCGCTTCGTTCCCCTCCCCTCCTCTGTCTTTCTGTCTTCCCTCCTTCTTTCTTTCCTCCCCTTTCTGTTTCTTGATTTTTTCTTCTCGCCATTCCCCGGTCTGTTTGTGTTTGTGTGACACACACACACACACACACACACACACACACACATGCACACACACAGAAGGGGGGGGGGAGGGAGAGAGAGAGAGAGAGAGAGAAAGAGAGAGAGAAAGAGAGTTTATGTTTGCGTGTACACGTGTACGCACGCGAGCACCGACCCGAATTGCAGCTGAACAAAGGACAGTCAGTCGCCGAATTGCGGGCGAAGTTCAAAGAGATGAACGGGATCAAGGTCAGAAAGATCTGTGCCTATTTTATTAGGGTAACCCTGCTTTGTGTCTCTTTTTTCAGTGGCACGCCCTGCTGTCGGTCTTTCTGTCGCTTACTTGCACTCCCTGTGGTTGTCTACTCCTTGGTACCTTTTTTGGGCTCGCGGGGAGTCATACTATCCCCCCCCTTTCTTCGTTTGCCAAAGAATTCGTTAGGGGTAACGTTCCTTCCTTACTTGCGAACCTCCGGGGTTTTCGACTCTGTCCGTGTCTGGGACCGATTAGGCAGTTGCCAAAGTTGTTCCTCCTTTTTTCTCTTCGTGGCCTTGTCCCTTGTGACGTCCACGGGGACTGTGTGCTTTAGTGTCCCCTCTTGTTTGCACTCATGCAATCACATGTACATACCTACATAAAGATCCATAAGCACTGTGTGCAGGTGCTTTGGACTGACGAGATGGAAAAGACTCTGCGAGAGTCATTTGAGCGTTTCCGCGGGTCTTCCAACAGTCAGTCTGTCTTGTCTGCGAGTCACTTGGTTACTCACTCACTCACACTCACTCAATCAATCAATCAATGAATCAATCAATCAATGACTCAATCAATCAATCAATCAATCAATGAATGAATGAATCAATCAATCAATGACTCAACGACTCAATCAATCAATCAATGAATCAATCAATCATAATTCAGTCACCTTTCGAATCATGTTCCCTGGCTGTCTTGTCATGCAACTAGAGTTTTGTTGGAACAACAATCCGGAAAATCAAGAGCAGATCCAGGGGGGGAAGGGAGAGCTTTCGGCTGACAACTGAAAGCAACTAGGACAAAGTGTCCACCACCATGAGTTCACGAAGATTGACACCCTCTCAATGCCGTCAGTGGGAAGGTGACTTTGTGCCTTCATTTTTCACAGCACATCCACATGACCCGTAGAAGAGTTCTGGCCGCTTTCCTTCTTCGCTCCCGAACTACCCGAGTTCTGCCTCTTCTCTTCAGTATCGTTTTTTTCATTTTTCCCGACATGCACTCTTGTCTATCCACAGTGCTCCACTACATCGCTGGGTGCTTCGAGCAAGACATGACGGCCGGCGCTGTCAGGAACAAGCTCAAACAGCTGGGACTCTGGTCTCGTCAGAATCGTGGCAGCCATGAGGGACATGCTGCAGGAGAGGAAGGAGAGGAAGAGGATCCGGTTGGAGATGATGAGGAGGCAGAGCTTGTTGCGGAGTGGAAGGGGAGTCAAACATGGCTCGGGCTTGGGAAAGCGATGTTGCAATTGCGCAACGGCGAGGAATGCGACGCGGAAGAGGACCTGGTAAGCGCACGTCGTTGGTCGGTTTGGGTCTCTCTGCAGCATATTTGCCTTGTTTGCTCCCTTTGCTTGCCTTGACAGCAGTACAAAAACCCCATGCGGACATGTACTCTTCGTCCAGCCATAAGGAAGATCGCTTATTCTTGTTGTTTGGCCTGATGTATGCAGACGGGCGTTGACGTCAGGGGAGCCCTTGGTGAACTTGCCGACTTTTTTGACTCTTGGAGAGAAGAGCGCCTTTCACTCGAAGCAGATGGCAGTCTGCGAGAAGTAGCCGATCCACTTTTGCAATTTGAAGCCGGGACCGCCAAGGAACTACTGCACAATCGAAAGTTTCACGGCCTCCTTGAGAACCTCGGCTTCTTCTCAGCCGGTCAGATTTCTCTTAAAATGGTGTAATGCGCTTTGTTGCCTACTAATATTGCTGCCAGCATTCCGAAGACATAAGAAACAGGCAAGTAAAAATGCGGCCATAGAATGTATTATCTAAATCGTTAGCAACTGAGCCCACCCTTTGGCTCAATAAAGTTAAATTGGACATTTTTGGAAAAAAAAAAAAAAAAAAAAAGCTTCTCAAAGCTTCGCAAGGCGCCCAGGAAATCCTGTACCAAGAAGCGTTTCAAAGACAAAAGGAAGGCTTCGAAGCGCAACCTCAAGCCTGGGGATCGCGACCACACTGTCTACCAAGAAGAAGTGGTTTTGGAGAACAGGCTCTGCCAAACATCTTTTCTATTTTGTTGAGGTCTATCCATAGGCGGAGAAACAGATTCTGTCTCTACTATTTTGCTTGCAGACGATGGCGACGAATGGAGACTTCCAAAGAATTATGGATCGCGGGTGCGTCATCATGGCGGTAACATTTTTCTTGTGTGTTAACAGATGCAACGCGAGAAGCGCACTCCGACTTGTTGTCATTGGCGAGCTTGCTTCTCGGTGAATACTCTCTTCGCAGACTTTTTCACTTCGCTTTCCGTTGAAGAGTCTCTTCAATCAGGGTGCTCGTTGAAGTAGAGGGATCGTTTCGTTTGCAGATTGGTCATGCCGGTGTCTCAAAGGGATGGAGATCTACAGGTACCATGAACCCTCGCCGTGGGCCTGCGCCTCTTTTGTTTTGCTCCGTTCACTTCACTGCTTGCCCACAGAAGAAAGTTCGTATTTTTCGCGCATGCAGTTTCTGTCGCAAAGGGAGGAAATTCTTCGGGAGTTCGCCAATGAGAGCTTGGAGGTCGGTTGTGTGCCCCGATCCTACAGCAATCAACCCTTCGCGTCGGCCCCACGTTTCCCGAAGCCCTTCTTTTTTTGTGCCCTTTGCTGATCCATCCTTTCTGTTTCCAGATCCCCCCTTTTCCCCTCACGATCCGCCGCAAGTTTGAGAGTCTTCGAGTCCTTTTTTGTCCTTCCCCCCCCCCATCTCCAAAAACAGTCACCTGTTGGCCCGATGCTATTCTGCAGACTCTTGAAGAAACGATTGAGGACTTTGAAGCTCAGGCAGCAGGCTTGCATGCGAATTTAATTTAATTTAATATTTCGCTCGCCTTGCGCGCTATTCTGCAGACTCTTGAAGAAACGATTGAGGACTTTGAGGCTCAGGCAGCAGCGGCAAAAGATGGTTGGTCATCCCGTTGTTTAGAACACTTGCGTCTCTGTGTCGTTTCCCGCACTTTTCTGTACCACCTAGTCAGATGACCTAGATGCACTGGACAAAAAAAGTGAGAAAGCTCTTGAATCAGGATTTTCTCTCAGGTCGTTTGCCCTGTGTTCAATTCATTTTTGGGTTCTTTTGTAGCCACGCACAGCTTCAAGCTGTGTCGCATCAATATTTGTTTGAAGACCATGCAGATTTTGAGTTCGAGATGACCGACGGCCGGGCTGATGGTGGCCCAGTGGGGCGGGGTGAGTCTGCTCACCAGAAAGATACATCTTCAGATCTGCCTGACAGGGCATGAAGCCATTTTTGCGTCTTGTGAATGAGAAGTGAGGTCAAACGAAGCAAACAAAATAAAAAAAACGTATTCTTTAGACCCCTCTCTCAAATCTTCTAGGTCGTTTGAGTCTCCTTTTTTTGAGCAGCGGACGAGCGCGATGATTTTCAGTCATTGTTTCCCCGCTGCTGCCGCACTTTCTTGAGTCACCCTCCTTTTTATCATACTGCAGAACGACGCGAGAACGGGCACGAGCAAACGTGGGATGGCAGCCTGCGACATCGATTGGAGACTCGAAAGTACGCAGAACGGGCTCGTGGGTCGTCCAGAATTCTTTGTGCTGCCCTTGTACGCCTTGCGCTTGACACGTTCTCATCTTGTGATGGATCTGTAGCTACAAGCAAGACAAAATCGGCTCTCTGTGCCCTTTGGAATTTCTTCAAAGCCCTCAGAGTGAGTTCCTGAGCACGAAAAAATCCGCCCTATAATCCTTTTTGACAACCATTACTGTTTGTCAGGGAACAATCTCCCAAGCCGTTGAAAAAGAAGAGTCGCCCGGGATGAGAAGGGGCTGGGTGCCTTAAGAAGGACAGTCTGCTTTTTGCGGGGATGAGAAGTCGCAACGTTTCTTCAAGCTTGGGGACCGGCGGGTATTTCATTTTTTCTGTGCTGGCTTGGAACCGGTTTTGGCTGCAGAGACAAGAAGGAATGGAATTTCGTACTGTGCTTATCGCAAAGCACGACAGAATAAATTTGCGGCCGTTTTTCACTGTGTTCGACTCAATCCCTGCTCGCGATAGGTCTATGCAAGACCGGAACCCGATGAAGGAACACGTCAGAAAGTTTGCAGATAGGCAGTCGCCTCCGCACACATTTAAATCTGCATGACGGACCTTGGATGCATTGGATGCAGGACTCAATCATCAGGTGGAAGGAGCTAGTAAGCGAAGAAGAAGAAGACGCTAACCTCAGCACGTCAGTTTTTCTTTATGCCCCTGAGTCTTTGCGCACGTGACCTCGAGGCCCACATTGCTCACATCCAAATTGGGGCCCGGTTCGGCATTTGAAATGCAAAGTTTTGGTTCTTATTCGGCTTCCATGTCGGTTCGCATTTGTCATGATATGCGCATGTTTTGTCTCCCGTTTCTTGGTACGGTCACTTTCCTGTTCAGCATTCTAACTGGCCCGAGCGTGCTGTGATGTGCTCTAGGGGAGACCTTCCGTCTCTTCTTGTGTAATGTGAATTTTACCACTGACAGCTCAAATGAATCGTTTTTTTCATCTTTGGGGTTGCTGTGATAGGAAAAAACGCAGTTTGGGGCTTGTGCATGCCATTTTTCGCTGCAGCAGAATCGCATTTTCGTATGTTTCTGCCGCCTCCCTCACATGCATTTTCTTTCATACAGAATTCTTACCGCTCCTCTTCGAGTGCAGCCTGGAGCCCGAACCATTCCGACTCCGCGAAGCCCTCGAGCAGCACGGTCGGACGACACCAGAGGGTCTGACGGCATTCGAGAAGTTTCTGGAAGCCTTCGGTCTCTCCAAGGGACCCCCCAGCTCAGGCGACATGAGCCAGAGTCAGTGCCAACATCAGTCGGTTTGCTTGATTGCCGACACGAGGAGCGTGAAGCTGTCTTCTTTTTGTTCCGTTTCTTCTTCTACTTGCATTTTCTTTCATACAGAATTCTTTTTCATATGCATATGCATATACATACGTACAGAAAAAGAATTCTGTATGAAAAAAAGTGCATGCACTTTTTGTTCCGTTTCTTCTTCTACTTAGAATTTGCATTCTGTAGCGTGTTGAAGAAATCAGTCATAAAATCTCTTTATCCTCTATCCGTGAAGAAGCTGTGTGTGTATGCCCGCTTAAAATGCCTTGCGTCTGCAGTGACTCAGGTGGAGGATCAGTCGGAGTGCTTCCTGCTGCCTATTCAGAACGGATTCTTCTGGAGTCAACAGCTCCAGAGTCTGAATGGCGTGTGGGAAGCCGTTTTCGGCTGTCTGGACGAAGGGACGGCAGTTGCGCAGAGGGAGATTCTCCAAGATGTCTTCTTTACAGACCACCTGCAGGACAAAGTCATGCCGACCCTCGTGGGAGACGGTCCTTCTGAGAGCGAAAGCGCAGAGGGAGAACGGCATGCTCGTCGTCCCTCTCCATCCTCGTCAGCGCCACCTGCAGGGAAGCAGGGAGAGAAGTCTTCTGAGCAGAAAAGGAGACGCCGCAGATGGGATGCAGGTAGCAGCATCGGCAGTGATGCGGATAGCGTCGGCGCTGATAGTAGCAGTAGTGCTGGAAGGGAAAGTGGCGTGTCAAAATGCGAAAAAGAAGAGATGGAGGGCGGGTCGACCGCGTCGGAGGAGGCCGCGGAGCAAGGAGAGAGAGGGAAGGAGAACATGAACGTTGCGGCACAGGGATGTCAGCCCCCCTCTGCCGAAAGAGCGCGCCGCTCTTCAAAGCGACCTTCGACAGAGCTTGTGCCGTCCGCAGTTGGAGAAGCGTTGTTCTCTCCTTCTGGCGTCCCCAAACGGGCGCGCCGCTCTGCGCCCGCTCCTGATAGCGAGCGAAAATCTCATATGGAAGACGGTACGCACGAGGAGTCTGACGAGGAATCAGATGATGAGGACGAGGAGACCCAGGTAGGTGAGCGGGCTGCGTGTAATTCTTGAAGATAGAAATCCAAAAGGAATTCTTGAAGATAGAAATCCAAAAGGAATAGGGAAGAGAGCGAATTCGTCCTCTCACACCCAAGGGGATTTAGGGGGGCATTTTCTTTCATACAGATTTCTTTTTCATACATACATACATATACATACATACATATACATACATACGTACAGAAAAATAAATCTGTATGAAAGAAAATGCACACACCCAAGGGGATTTAGGGGAGGAACTGTGCTCGTGGAACGGACGAGACGAGAAGGCCCCGCGGGGAAGCGGAAAAGTGTAAAAACGAACCGTCGTGGCTTTGTCTCCTTGCTTCGAAGGTTTTGTTCCCTGTCTCTTTCTTTCCTGACAAACACAGGTAGTCTGCCGGTCTGCATGTCCTCTCCGTTCCCTGCATCAAAGAAGCTTTTCCGCTCTGCGGGTCCTGTTTTCCGGTCTGCGGGTCGTGCATCTTGCTGTCTTGAGTTTTCGTACGATTTCATGCCATGAACTTCTCAGTGCATTCGACTGCTTCTGAGGAGCTTCCCGTAGGTATCAACAGAGAATGAAACACACGCAAGAACGTCGGTATTTTTGTACTGCTTGCTGAAAAGAGAGTTTTCGAATTAATCTTTCTCTGCAGGAAGCTCGTCGACTCGAAGAAAACCTCCAAGCAGTGTTGTCAGCTGCAGCAGGCAATAGGGATAATGAAGCTTCCCTCATGGACATTTACATGGGTGCGGGTGGAGACTCGCCGATGGGCATCATTGACAGAGTCCATGGAGCAGAGGGCGATAGTGAAAGTGACAGTGAGAGCGAGGTGGACGAAGCAGAGAAAGCGGCGCGGGAGCGACTCGTGTCTGACCTTCTTGCTGCAAAAAAGCGAGAAGCTGCAGCCAGCCTGACTGCCTGAGTCTGAGAAGAGGAAAAGAAGGCCAGGCCCTGGAGTGGCTGCAGAGTGATCGAGATGAGTAACAGTGTATTTCAACTTAAACCATCTCTTTGGTCGCACTCCAGATTCCGCGCAAGGGTCCGATTTCACGTCGCCCGGGCATTAAGCTGCCAAGTACTGTTGGTTTTGGGGTTGTTTTCCTTGCGCGGCAGGGCCCATCGAAGAGTCCTAACTCTTGTTTTCTGACGTCGCAAGCTTTCATGATCGAATGTACTTGATTTTGAATGATCGCAAGAATTCACAGACAAAGTATCTTAAAGTTTCCTTCTGTCTTTGTCTATCTCTTCTTCCGTCCTGCATTCATAACTTTTTGTAGGGAACTATAAAGAGTTAGATATAGAAATTTGGGCCTAAAAACTATGTCAAGATTTCTATGACATTTTTATTAGATTCTAGATTAGATTTCTGTTGATTTTTATCAGATTTCTATACACTGTGCTGTTAGGAGTAACTACCGGCTCCTGTCAGAAAGCTTTTGGTTACCATCAAATTGGTAACTAGGGATAGCTACCATATCGATATTGTATTGTATCAGTATCGGTATCGAAGTATCGACTATATCGGTTCTTTCTTGAGCAGCCGAGTATCAGTTAGTATCGGCCTGCTTAGAGTTTGTGAAGGATTGGGCTACTATATGTTGCCTTGAAGGCGCGCGCCGGGCCAGGCCTTGCGGTACTCGCGCGAAGACCGGGCGGGCCCAGTAACACGTATTACCCTAAAGAATGTCCGGTGGAATAGCTTGTGAAAAAGTCCGGTTACCGGATATTTTGACTTGCCTTTTTGAAAAGTCAACTTGCTATTTTCAAAAAGTCTGGTTGGTGGATCTTGAGAAGTATATGGACTATAAAGCTGAAAATTGATGTACAAAGCGGGCTTAAAGCGTCTAGAAGCAAACACTAACTTTTAAAGGCTTTGAACAATTATTTTCCTTAAATAGAAAAAAAGTTTGGTTGCCTAAAATAGTAAGTCAAAAAGTTAACTTGCCAAAATTACTTAATAAAATTTCTGCCACTTGCCAAAAAAAAAGGCAAGTTGCCAAAAAAAAAAGTCCAGTTAACATTTTAATCATATTTTTTCCCTTAAAATCAATGATATTTTTTAATGAAAATGCATGCCTCTGATAGAACAGTGAAAGCTTAGTATGTGTATCAAGCAACAGGGAACTAAATTCGAGCTAGTTGACGGGATTCATCAAAATTCGTAGTCTCTCCACCTTCCAGAGAGGGGCTGCTGATCTGTATTTAAGGCATGCCCTTCTCGGATAAACATTTCCCACTTTGTGGTTCCCGAATCCCGCAGAAATTGAGTGTATTTCTTCTTCTTCTCCTCTGGGAGATCGGTGGGGGGGATTACTTTAAGGTAGCGAAAGACAACCATACAGTCATCTTCGAATTCCTCCACCTCCCTGTCCTCTCGTTCTTTTTCACTCAGTTCCCGCAACTCTGTTATCTGAATGGTGAATTTTATATCGGAAAGCAATGCATAACAAATCTGCAATTGCGCCCCGACCACAAACTTTTCCCGAAAATCAGTGGGTGCCGCCTACTCAGTGGGTGCGAGAGATTCCGCGGAACAAAAGACTGATTAAGCTTGGAGCAGCAGACGTCAGACATGTTTTCCCGCGAGTCATGACGTTCTTGCAGGAACGGTATCCTCATATTTTTTTGTGTGAAAATGTGCCGGGATGTTCGTTTTGCCTCTATTTACATATTCTTTTGGCCTTGACTGGTCGTTTGCATGAAATAAAAGTCAAAGAGCTCGAAGTCATCATCCCCATATGGCAAAAACTCTTCACAAAAGCATATAGCTGGGCAGTACTGAAAACATACTTCTACTCACACTTTCTGCTTTGGATTCGGCGATTTGGATCGCTCAACACTGCAAAGTGTTATGGCTACGAGAGCTTCCATAAAAAAGTATGCAAGAGATTTGCTCTGCAGGGTGGCAGATACATATATGATCGATTCATCATGGAAGATCTGGTTTTTAATTGGCTTTTGAAGCATAAAAAGGCTAACGAAAGCTATTTTGCAGCAGAGCATTAAACGAGCTTACTGTTTGCATCTGTTTATGCGTAACATTGTCTGCATGTTTTCAATTTCTATGTGTTAGCTTCATCATCATATGTAAGTACATTTTCATGTAAGTTTTTGTATGTTTTTTATAGTATATGATAGTAGTTCCTAGAGTTATAAACAAGTTTTTTCATCTTTTATTCTATAGTTGCTTCTTTATTGGCTTAACCCTATTATTTTTGTAAGAAAAATATGATTAAAAAAAAGGCAAGTTGACATTTTAAAAAGTTCAGTTGCCATTTCAAAAAGTCCACTAAACTTTTTTGAAAAAAGTCCGGTTGACCAGACTTTTTTTTGGCAAATTGACTTTTTGACTTGCTATTTTAGGCAACCGGACTTTTTTTCTACTTGAGGAAAATAATTGTCCAAAGCTTTTAAAAGTTACTGTTTGCTTCTATTTGCTTCCAGACGCTTTAAGCCCGCTTTGTACATCAATTTTCAGCTTTATAGTCCATATACTTCTCGAGATCCACCAACTGGACTTTTTGAAAATAGTAAGTTGACTTTTCAAAAAAGCAAGTCAAAATGTCCGGTAACCGGACTTTTTCACTAGCTATTCCACCGGATATTCTTTAGGGTTATGACGTATACCGTTCCTAACCGGCTCCATGCATGAATGAATGCAAAACTTGAACTGGCTCTAAAAATTGGACAAGAATTCAGCCTCAGTGTGACTGGGACAGCCCGACTTGGCTTCAAGACAAGACCGATCCAACAGAGCTTCATCATTTGCGTTTTCTAAACAAAACCACTTCTGGACAATCAAAGCATCATAATAGCCAGAAAGAGAAAAAAACAAGCTAAAGTGTAGGTATATTATAAACGATAGGCGGATAGAAATTTCATCTCCTCAGTATGCAGAGTTGCTTAACCCGTTGTTGACCAGTCAGAGTTGGCTCACTGGCCAACGTCTAAACAGCTCAAGGACAGTAGTCTAAGAATTGTCTTTCCAGAGTATTGTCTCTTCTTTTTTTGCCATCTTAGAGCTTCAGCCTTCAGGAGTGACCGGATTGACCAGGATGTCAATGTGGGCGAACTGAGATTCGGAAAGGTCAGTCACGAGTACGGTCACATGCAGTTATTTGGTGATATTCATACTCTGCCATTGAAGCTTGCCACTTTACCATTGATGTTCAACTACTGAACATATCTTTGATGACCTCATCTTTTACAAAAGCTTACCACTTGGTACCACTTGGCGACTCACTGCTCTCCGTTGACCTAGCTTCCAGTAACGCTTCGGTCTTCATACCTTCTGAATCAAAAAACACACACCAGGACCGTCTATCCGTTTCCTAAGTTTCCTTGTGGGAACCTTTGTAGTCCAACGTTTTTATCTTGGTCTCCTTCATGCTTTCACTTGTGCAGAAGGAACTCCTAATACGTAACGCGGCGGCAGGTCATACAGATGTGTATGGAACAATTAGAACCCGCCGCCAGACCTTAACCGGCTCAAAAATTTTGAGGGGAAAAGGAACAGCCCTCTGTTCCCTTTTCCCTCCTGGACTCGAACCAATGAACCTAACAGACAACATTTCACCTCTTTAGACTCTCTCTAGCTGCTTGGTGCAGAAAAAACGATTCTTAGACTCACAGGGAGTCCGAAGAACGGACGTCTGAGGTCTGATACCTGAAGAGGCCAAAGAGGCCTCCGTGGACTTAGAAGTCTAGAAAGGGCTGTGAGGCATCAATCATGATAAATTACATACCAACACAGTCTATATGGTTCAAAAGACTCACTAGGGAGACTCAGTATAAACAGGGGATGAAGAATGGGTACTGTGGACTTCAGTCAATAAGTCTGCTGAGGAAGACAAAGATACACTCCATAGGGCGCCCTGTGTGAAATCATCTGAAGACCTCTTTTTCTCTAGAGTGTCTTGAACCTCCATTCAGCACACAGAAGTACTGTCCAACACTCATACAATCCTGTTTGGAGGGAAAGAGTAGGACAAAACGACTTACCGGGGGAGCTGAAGGTCGATCAATACCCCTGAGATGCCAATTCTCCACAACAAGAAGACAAAACAATCTTGCCTTCTCACAACCAGCAGACGTACCAAAAACCTATCCCACCGGCCTGGGAGGATGATAACAGATACAGGGCATCAGGCAAAGTTGCCGGGGATCAAACCTGTGGCCTCCTGGTAGAAAGAAGGGATATTGCTCAGGAGGCCTGGGAGGTCCTTTCCTGACTGCTCCACACTGGGGCTGTCAGACACGCCAAAGCAGACCAACAGTACAACAAGACTTCACCCTGACATAGACACAAGCTATCTGGTCCTAAGAGAGCAGAATGGCGTCGCTTTAACCATCTGTGCTACTGTAGACAATAAAAGAGAAAGGAAAGCAAGAGAAGACCATCACGGACTGAGCTTTTATCAGGTAACTAGGTGCTTTTTAAGGATTCTGAGCATAATTTCGGGATTTTGAGAGGGACCCCGGAAACTTTAAGTTTTGGCCCAAATTCTTGCACCAACGTACTCAGTGGCCTCTGAGGACCATTTTAGTACCTTTTTGGGCTGTGGACGCCGCTGGAGCCGGAGGCCGGGGGCCGGGTTTGTGACAGTTGTGTTGCAATGATGCAATCGCAGGTGTTTTTTGTGCATACATTCTGCTTATGGCTTGCATAGATCTTTCAATCGGGGGAATGTAAGAGATTGTGTGTAGATAACCTCCTTGAACCTACTTGAAAAAATATAATTAAGATCATCTCTATCTGCGGTATCTTTTTTTAAGAGACCGTCCACGCCTACGGCGTAAACGGTCAAGACACCATCCAGATATGCGGCTTTAGCTTTCAAGACATCATAAACTGCGGCGCGGACTTTCAAGCTTATCCAAAAATACGGCCTAAACTTTTAAGTGGTAGTTAGGTTTAGGGAGGTCGTGTAGATAAACATCATTTAAAATTTAAAGATGTCATCTTGTATCTAATGATCTAAAGTTGTACGTTCTCATTATGAAATGGTAGCGCCACAGGAAATTTTTTTTTTTGTCTGTTTTTTAAATGATTTTTCATCAATAAGATGCGATCTCGATGAAATGTTTAGTGATGGGGATGGGATCTTGATAAAATCTTTAGTGATGGAGATGGGATCTTGATAAAATCTTTAGTGATGAAGATGGGATCTTGATAAAATCTTTAGTAATGGAGATGAGATCTTAATGAAATCTTAAGTGATGAAGTTGGGATCTTGATGAAATCTGTAGGGTGATGGAGATGGGATCTTAGTGAAATCTTCAGTAATGAAGATGACATCTTGGTGAAATCTTTAGTGATAGAGATGGGATCTTGATGAAATCTTAAATGATGAAGATGGGATCTTCAAAAATCTAGTCATAGAGATGGGATCGGAGCGCGCACTAAAAAAGCGCGCACTGCGCGCGCGCTTTTTCCCCCCCTTTGGTATATTTTCTTCCCCC
The DNA here is from genome assembly GCA_018398765.1 of Chromera velia. Taxonomy (NCBI): domain Eukaryota; family Chromeraceae; genus Chromera; species Chromera velia. Next base: position 38,838 of record JAHBMJ010005922.1, on the reverse strand, counting down.
GGCCCTGAAAGAAGTGTATACTAATATATATACACCCATCACTCAGACTGGTCGAAGCGTGGAGGTGTTGATCGGAGCAAAACGAAAGCAGCAACTGCGGTTCCTGTGTGGGAGCCAGCCGTCGGGGAACTTCTGCGAAGAGAAGCGACGATAAATACATCTAGTCAGAGAGACCTGAGCGTTGCGTCACAGAACAGACCGTCTACAAGAGATGGGAAACGAGGCCGAATACGGGAAGGTCGGGACGGACGAGGAGGCTCTCATGACGCAGGGAGAAGAGGAAGAGGAGAACGTGGATGGAGAGCACGTGTTTGAAGATGGAGATCTCTCGAACGTGTCAGTCAGTCTTTTCGTCTTTCAGGTGTTGTTTGAAAAGAGACCATGGAACAAAAGACCGTCTTAAGTGTACTTCACTCTGTGGTGTGGTTCGATAAAGAAGGATCGAATTACGAAGCATGCCACGACCCTCTTCTTGTGCTTTTGAGTCTGCGCGACTGGGAATCGAAGTTTACGTACTTCCTTCCTCAAGATCTTTTGATCAAACTTTTTATTGTAGTGCTCTTCGTGCGATCAGGGAGCTCGTGTGTATGTGTTTCTCTTGTGAATCAATTCTCCGAGTCTTCAATGGTGATACGCACATAACAAACTGTGTGATGCATGGGGGCAGTATGATAAATCATCCTCCGTTCTTCTCGTGTTTGTTGAAAGTGAGTCAGTGTACGAGGAGACGTCTTGCAGGGTGCGTGCTCTTACGGGTTTGTGGGCATCAGCCTTTGCTCAGAACATGATAATGGAGTGCGCGCTGTGCCTGTAATGCCAACTTTACTTCAACTGGTGATCTTTCTCTTCTGTCAAATTCGTCTCTCTCTGGATGAACTCGTACAGTATTTGTTCACGACACACACCGTGCTCCGGAAAGCAAAACCTTTTGACAGTCCGCATATGGCTTTCATTCCTCTGTATGCCTGTGCGTTTGTGCAGGTATGTGGCGGCGTGCTTCAATCCCAACACGAAGGGAGTCCCCCACCCCTGGCCTGCCTTCCTCACGTACCTTCTCGTCTTGGCAGTCCAGGTAGGTCCCCCGAGACTGGAGGGGTGGGTGGGGATGGAGAGGGTCCATGTTCTTGGTCATTTGTGTCATTCATCCATTTTTTTGGAGAAAGAACGAGAGAAGTATCTTAGGACAGTCTGTCTTTCTATTGTTGAATGTCTATTCCTTCCACCCACATGCATCCGACCTCTATACCCACCTTTACTCTGTGAAGAATCGGACGAGGTTTTTTTTTTTTTTCTTGCCTTCTTGTTCAGAAAAGCCAGGTCACAAAAAAGAGAGAGAAAGAGAGGGGGGGGGGAAGAGAGAGGGCTTCAATCTCTCTGAATGACTGGGGCTCTTGCTGTCTGAGAGGGGCGGTGGGAGGCAAAGAGGAGACAGGAGGTCTTCCTTGATCATTTCGTCCATCGACTGACCCGTGTCCTTCACATGTCTTCCTCTCTCTCCATGCATCCATCCTCTTCCTTCTTAATTTCTTTTTCCTCGATCTGTTTACGGCTGCATGCGGGCCTCCCTCGCCCTGGCCGGTTGGCTCTCTCTCTTTTGTGTTCTGTCCATTCCTGTCTTTCTCTGTCTTCCACTTCGTCACACTGCCTTTTTCATGTCGTCTTTGTTATTTCTCTGCTGGTCCGTCTGTGAAATGTCCACATAGATGCCGTACGGGAAGTAATATGAGCGTATCCATTTGGGTCTATCTGCATATCCGTTTGTCTTCATGTGTGTCTGCATGCAGGTGATTGCGTTGATGGCAGTGAACCCGTCTCTGTTCAATCTGTCAGACAACTTCCACAAGGCATCCACACCCCAGGTCCTTGCAGGGCTCCGTCTGCCTGTGCAGTCGCTTGCTCGTGTGAATGACCTTATGGGGATGGAATTTCTCTCCTTCTTCCTCCGCACCTGTGCCGTACTCCTTTTGTCTCTGTTCACAACAACTACCGTGAGGGAAGATTTGGTGGGTTTGTGTTTCTTCGTGAGTGCAAAGAGAAACGGAGACGGGAGCAATTTCGATTCAAAGGGCTCCTTTTGGATCGCTCTTCCGTTCCTCATCTTTTCGAATACCATCTTCCCTGTTCTTCTCATGGTCATTGCCACCTTCACTCTGTACGACGAGGGCATGTCGCTTGCCGACGTGGTAGTCGACTCTGTGGCTTTGTTGTTTGTGTTGGAATTGGACAATAACGTCTCTAAGGCCTTCACAGTCCTGTTCGATGGCTATCTGGACTTGTCGAAAGTTTCGGTGCCTCTGAAGGCAGTGAGACAGAGGGACTTCAGCCAGGTGCTAGTCACTTTGGTCCCATGTTTCCTCATGTTCTCTATGCCTTCTATTGTCCTCACAATCTTTGGGGGCATGCCGACGGGAAAAAGGTTCATCGACTTCGACGAGATGCCTGACGGGTTCAACTACCAACAGCATCTGCCCCTCGCCCTCTGTCTGTACGCCCTCGCCATGGGTGTGACGGGACAGGGGGTGACTGCGAGCATCACACTACTCCAGACAGCAGTGCAACACGGGGATTGGCTGGAGAAAGCCCTATCAGCCGGCACGCTCCTCATGGGTAGCTGCGCCGGGCTCCTCACGATTGTGTGTGTGTACACTGAACAGATTCTCCCGACCATAGCCATGGCCATGTTAGGTCTTGTGTGCGCGCTCGTGTGGATCGTTGGCGCGACCCGATACACCATGGAAGAGATGAGCGACCGCGCGTTCGATGTGAAAACCTGGAGTCGAATTTTCATGTACCTCCCTCCCACCCTTCTTTTCTGTGGCTGCCTCTTCCTTGCTTACCATATGCTGGTATTGCAGGGGGACGAGCTTCAAGCCAAAGCCTGGCTCAAGATGCCATTTGAGACCTCTCTGCCTCAACAGCAAGAAGAACTGCATGCTTGATCGATCGACTTGATAACTTTCGGTGAAGGAGGAGCGCGTTCTGTGTGTAGCAGTGATGCTATCGTTGCAAACTGTCAAACTGAGTCAATATCGATCAAAAAAGGACTCGGATATTGGTTTCATTTAAAATATAAAAGACTTTGCTCTATAAGCGGGACACAAATTACCGTCACAGTGGTCACATAATATTATATGGCAAAAAATCAAATGAATATGATATGAAATGTTAGTTCTTTCCAAACTTTTTAAATGTGAAATTATGAATAAACAATCAATTAATTTGTTTGATTTTTGTCTCTCAAATATCGTGTATGCGTATGCTAGGAATTGAATCAAGTAAAAATATAGTAAAAACATTTTTTAATGTGTCAGAGAAGCTATATACGATCCTTTGTATGATGATGTCATCCACCTTTTTATAAAGTTAAAAATTTTGTAAGGCGGCGACGGTATATCGAGATGCATACCGAACCAAAAATCACTTCACCGCCCGGCTTGTCTCTAGGCTCGTCTTAAACAGCTCAAAATTTTTTACTAGATTTTTTATGAAGAAGGGTTGAAGGGACTCGGACACTTAGGGCCCAAGTTAGTGACTGTTTTCCTTTTCTTTTGAATCAGCAAGCATAATCCAGAAGGCATCAAATAGCCTATGCTTAAGTGTAAGTCTTTTTTTAGGTCTTTCTAGGAGTCTTTGATTTTGATAAACTTGTCAATCTTCTCCGAGTCTTTATGCATAATTTTATTGACGAATTAATTATCCGAGTCGTTCTGTCTTGCATCGTTTTTATATATAAAATTATGTTTCAATAAATCTGATACTTTATCTGATTAACTACGTACTATATATTAAATTAGTTTTTGAAGAATGTATGAGTTTAAAACCGTGATAAAATGTGAATTAAAACTAGAATTAAAGAGTGATTAAATGGTTCTAAAATGAATATATGAGAATGGATGCAAGAATCAATGGCGATTCAAAAGAAAAAAATTCTCATATCAAATGCAGCGTTGCATTCATGAAACTTTTCATGAATGAATCTCACTTTCATCAGTCTCGATTATTCCTAGAAGATTAGTCAAGCCTAGAGGAGACGGTCCAGCGACTCAGGCTTTTAAAGCTGCTTTTGAAGAACAGTTTGTTCGTCACCCTGCTTGTTCAGTCTTTTTTCTCTTCGAATTTGAACGATGATTTCATTTCTCTGGTCACAGAATTAGAGAATCTCTTCGTATTCCTCTTCTCCCCAAGTTCATTTGCATGGCACCGCTTTTTTTCGCTTCATTGTTTGAACGATGGTGTCACAGGGCATGCAGTGCGGGTCTGTCATTCATCACGTCGGCACATGGTCGAAAGAATCGTGCGGACCGCCTAAAGATGACCCAGGCAGGCCAAATGCTGCTGGTTGAAATCAATCGATCGATCGGTCGGTCTACGTACATTATATCGATCGATGCATCCAAGAGGCATTTTCAAACTCCGTACGCGTCGCCTTTTCATAGTAGTATATATGCTGTTCCTCTGTTGAATGTTTGTTCGAGATCTTCGGGTCATTCTGTGACAGAATTTCTGCGTGTGAGTGACTCAGAATCGTCTTGCACCTGTCTTGACGAGATGCGTGTCGACCGTTGGGACTTCTTCAAGGGGGACTCGCACCTCTCCCGTGCGTTCTTGGCGTGCGTGTGTCTGTGCTCGCTCCTCTGTGCCAAAATCTGAGAGTTGGATTCCGATTCTGAATCTGATGGAGGGTCCAATTGTGGGCACGGTTGTGGCGGCCCCCATCCTCTTTTGTTTTCACTCTCCTGGAGCAGTATCTGCATGTCCTCCGAGTCGTCCGTCTCCTCATCTAAAGGTTGGGGAGAGAGCTGGGAGGGACAGGGAGCAGGGGGACCCAAATGGATTCATGCTCGTGCTCTGTCTCCTTCTCTTGCAAGAGAGTCTGGACCTGGGGGTCCGTGCCATCTTGTTCCTCTCCAGTTTGGGGTTGGGGGTGGGGATGGGTCGGGGTTTTCTGGGTCAACTCTTTTGCCTCGTGCATCTTGGCGGTGCCTTTCAGAAAGTGACCCTGGACTTGAATGCAGAAGGCAAGTAGCAGTAGCTGCAGCAAGACACGCATTTTGTTTCCCTGCGAGTGTGAGTAGAGCTCTGTGTGTCAGAACGCCTCCTCCGACGGCAGACAATCAAGGTCAGACAATTTCTCACTCTGGTGGTTTTTGTTTCCCCCAAAAGTTTGAGCAAGAGAAAAAGCGAGGGCCGGCGCTGCTGCGAGCTTTCAGGACAGGCGGTCGAAGCCGTGTACTTCCATATCTGCAACGCTGTCATGCAGTCACACCGTCACTCCGGAACTTGGACCGGAAGTGCAGTGTGCAAAAGAAAATTAAGCGTGGCAGCTCCGTGCATGATGTCAAGCAGATCCATCCATCTTTCGATCGATCGATCTGCATGCATGCATTTGTGCGAAATCTACATGCATGCATGCAGCCCCCGGCCCCGGCCGCGAGCGCGCGCGAAGTGCGCGCGTGCGCGACGTATTAATATATAGCTGATCACGCGGCGCCGGCAGAGACTGTCACATCGATATGGCAACAATCAGAGCAGAAAATGGCCTCCGGCTCCAGGTCCGTCTCCTCAGGCTCTTCCGTAGCCGACCTGTTCATGCACTTCAAAGTTGCACTAGCTGTCTCGCAGTGAGGAAAAACAATGCACGTGTATGACAAAATGATCTGCATTTTTTTTTTATTAGCTGAATTAGGAAGACTTCTATATAGCCTGTCGTCTACTCAGTTATCTACAGTTTAAAAGTGTGTGGGGAAAAATGTGAAAAAAAAATTAAAAAACCATTTTCTTGTTACATAACTCTACATAACTCTTTATTTTTCCTAATAGTCTAATTAGATAATATGATAACTAGTTTTAGAATGTTTTATAACCGGGTTACAAAAAAATGTTTTAAGAGTGCATTCTAGAGTGCGTTATCTCTAAATTTTCAAAAACAAAAAAATATTACTTAAAAAGACTGCCAAAAAAGTTATTTAATAATTAATTTAATAAGAAACTATATATATTATACATAGCTAAATATATAGTGGTGAATGATGGTCCATAAATGATATATATGCTGTTAGATGTTTTTTCACGTTTTACTAGCTTATAAGCTACCCGCCGGAGCCTAAGATGTTTTGCAGTCGATCCTTATATTAATTCAACTTCGTTCCCCCTCTCTGTTTTATTAGTAGCTCATACGCATTTGACCCAGCTGCTTCTTTTACTGGATGCATTGAGGGCTGAGTGGCCGGCTGACAGTGCTGATCGACACACTGTACTGTTTTCTTTGTTACTGAGCATGTTGCTACAGCATTCCTGGCAGAAGAAATGCACCAGATTCTGCATGGAAAGTAGCTAGAAAGTAGGGGGATTCTTGTGCCCCCCCAGCACTGTCCTTCTCCTTCAAAGTTCTCTTCCCCTCACTGTCTGCACTCATGAAGCCCCGAGTCAATCATGCTATGACCCCACAGACCTGCATGGGCCTAGTACCTTAATTCTCGATTTATTTGGAGCCGGCCTCAAAGAGAGCTTTTAGCGGTTCTCCCATTCCCTCCTTGAGCATGTCCAGATCAAAATCAAATCCCAGATCGATCCCCTTCAAACCCCCCCCAGTGCCCGGCTTGGAGTTGTCTCCAAGGCCCCCGAAGAGGTTCTTCAATGTGCCCTCTAGATCGCCTGGTGCTCCTTTTTCGCCGAGCTTCAGGGCCGAGAGGGAGGACGCGAGGTCCTTCAACTTACCTCCGAAGGAATCTGCATCATCGAGCTTTTCCCCCTTCCCCTTCGGCGCATTCTCTTCCTCTTGCACTGCTTCCCCTGCCACCGGAACGGACAGACGTGAGAAGGTGGAGTCCAGCAGACGGCGCTGCAACGTGACCAGGGTATTCAGAACCCGGCTGGTAGAGGCGGAGGTTGCAAGAGGGAGCCTCGTCCTCAGGTCTCTGGCGCTCTGCTCAGGAAGACAACAGAGCTGGAAGCTGGCATCGTCCTTCGTGAGGCCGACTGCAAGAGTGCTCGTTGGGTCTGTGAAACACTGAGAGGAGGCGGTAGTGAGCTCAGAGAGCACTTGAGAGGAAGGGGCGGATGCAGAAATGAGCTTTGGTGCTGAGGGACAAGAGGGCGAGGAAAGGGTCTGCTCTATTTTCTGGTGCCAGGCGTCGGCTATTTCTGTTTCGAGGCTGCTGATCTGGTCCTCTAGTGTGGCCATCTCTCCAGACGAGAGGAGGCTCTGGTTGTCCTCTGGTCCCTCTGTGAGCTCGAGATCGATCGAGAGAAGAGAGGCGGGGGAGGCAGGTCCCTTCAGACAGAGGCAACCGTTAGGGTTCCAGAGAAACAGAGCAAGGTCACTGCCCTGCAGACAGACGACTGCGGAGGAGTCACATGCCGCCAGGGCGGTGTTGGGAAGAAGGACGGCCAGGGCAGAGACGGCCGAGAGCAAGTTTCTTCTGGAAAAGACAGTAGCGGTCATTCTCTCACTCTCTTGCGAGTCGAATACTCGGGTATGATATAAAGTTACCCACTTCCTTTCCTCTCTCGTATACAATACAGGATGATGTATGGTTCGGGAAAACAGAAGACTCTTCGAAACTGCAAAGAAACACAATCAAAGGTCAGAATTTCGAAGTCCGAAAGTGCACGCATGCATGCATGCGTGCATGCCTTGCCCATGTACGTATATATATACATGCATGCATGCACATACAAAAAAATACCGATACAGAAAAAAATACCGATATACAATCTATATATTTTTAAAAAAGATGCATGCACAACCGATCGTCAAAATCGATCGATCCAAAACGTATATACGTGCATGAACGGCTCCAAGTCGAGTCAGCTGAAGCTGCTGAAGCCAACCCGCCCCAGCAGTCTGCCACTCCACCGCTGCCAGAAGAGGAGCTCATCGGAAGAAGAGTTTTGCATGCAGCCAGAGACGACCAACCGATCCGACTGAATTATACTCAGTGCATCTGACTGTGTCGTATATAGATATATATATATTCAAATACACATACAGGCAGACCGAGAATGCAGCCTGAAGCCGTGCTGTTATGCCTTTTTCTTGTGATTTTTCTCACTACAGAAGTGGAAGGTCTCTCTGGGTGCGCCCGGAAGTGTCGAAAGTGTGTCGCTGACGGAGGCGCGTGCATTTGGAACAGCAATGGCTGCTTCTGCTACAAAAAGATCCAGCCCGACACCTCAGGCACTCTCTCCGTTGACCCCTCGGCTGGGGGCAGCGAAGGCCCCGGTGAGGGTGATGCTGTGGAGTCCCGAGGGCTTTTTGCCACCAACGGAGCTAGCGTGACCATCACTGCAGCCATCAGCAGCTACAGAGAGACTTACAAGTCGAGCGCCGCCAGGCTGAAGGAGAAGGCCAACAGGACGAAGTGCGGTCGCTCCTCGATAATGATCAGTGACCCCTCTACTGAGCAGGGCTTTGACCCAGTGACCAAGACTGTGGAGGGAGTGTGTCTTACCTCCTCGCCCGGAGCGACTGCAGTGCTCCACCGGGATGATCTGCTCGGAGAGGAGTCTGACATCGAGCTCGACTTCACCTCTGTCGACTACACTTGCCTGGACGGTTCGTGCGTCGAGGAGTTCCGCACCATGCTTGATTTGGATGTAGCAAACAGCGTCAGCAACGCCCTGAGGGAGCAGGCCGACTTTGAGGAGAGGCTTCTCGAGGCGTCTTTGGATGCTTTGGGCATTACCCCCGTCAGGTGCGGGGACGCTACTTGCAGGGCAGCCCTGACGAGTCAGTCTGTTGCAGCCCAGTTGGAAAAGGCAGCAGCACCCTAGCTGAGGAAATTAATAAATCGAACGGAGGGGTGCATGGCCGGTTTTCTGTGAATTCGCGACTTTAGAGTGAATGAACAGGTGCATGTGTGAATTTGGAAAGCGAGAAAAGAGATCAAAGGACATGCAATTGTCGACTTTAGATACCATCAATCAAAGCCTCGCTGTCTGACTACGTTGAAGACTGTACCCTCACACTCCATGTATGGGGAAAAGAAAAGGGACGAAGATCGAGAGAAGAAATGCTTCGATCGGCAGTCTGGAGGGTCTGGACGTCGCATTGGCAGTGCATGAAAAGGGCGAGAGCTGGTGAGTAATCGAGTGATCACAAATCGAGTGATCACAAGGCACGTCCGGTTCAAAGAACAGTACGGAGTAATTAAGTCTTAGCGAAAAGAGCTGGCTTCAGAGACAAGGCATGAGAAAAGAAATTTCGAAAAGCATGTGGTTGCGTTCGACCTTGTCTCATGCACTTACAGATAAGATTGGTCACTGAAACTACCTGGCGCCATGATTTGAAGAGATAATGTCACCCTTGAGGGCCAGGTCACAGGATGTGGTGCAGGTCTTCATGCATTGTCAGCAATCAAGCGAAGAGAGAGTATCGATCAAATGGGTGATCAGGCCTGCATCTGGGCCTGCATCTAAAGCCTGAGTCACAGTTGGCTCTGAGAGATTCCACTTATATGTACTTAAACGGTACTTTACAGTGCCAAGTCAGCGGATTGTTGACTGGCACACAATGTGCTAGACAATGTGCACTTTTCTAAGAGGATCTTGATTATGATCTTACAAAATTGGATCAAAATGCATTTGATTGTTTTATTAATGTATGAGCTTTGTCACTGCTTTGAAGCCTTTACACTGTCCACATAAGGGTTATGATGGGGGTCTGTGAGGATACTATATGGATTACGGCTTTTTTTGTTATGCTTTTTTTGTAACTTGGCGTCGAAGTTTTATTACGGAAAAACCGTAATTCAGGCGTTATGGGGCCAACAGAGGGCCCCGGCATAGAAATCTCGCGGTTCTTCAGTGCATTTATACACGCATGCTTGGACAAGTCAAATTTGAAACTGCCCATGCACTCCTGTGTAAGAAGAAATGGACACTCATGAAGTAGTCTACGTGACAAGTTTTTACACTTCAGTAAAACTGTTGGTTAATGAGTGGGAAACACTCTCGGCATTGATAGTGCTGAAGACTGCTCGTTCACAGTCAGATAAGTTTCTAAAATAGTATTCCCATTGTGTAAACAGTAAACAAAATGGCAGAGATGGAGATGGTAGAGCAAAAGGCTGCAAGGCTTGCTCGCACAATCCCTGAAAAATTTAAAGATTAGACCTTCTAAAATGATTGAAATGAAAATGGGATCGCGTTTAATGACTTTGGGTGCATGAGGCTGAAAGACTTTATTGAAAAGTATAGTCCATTGAAAAAGAAAGTCCCTTTGAAAACAGATTCGTTTCAAGAGCCCATTCTATATTTTTGTGAACGTTGTATGTGTTTCTCATGGAGAGGTTCCTTACTTGGTTGACCATAAGAAACATGATGTAATCTTCCACGTTGCGAACAAGTGTGGTGGAGCTCGCTAAAAAATCCCGTTCAGCGCCAACGTTCAGACAAACTCGCGTCTCGTTGCGCAAGACTCCGCAATCACTGGAATTTCGTTTCATATAGGATTGTTCTGTCGTACTCCCAGGCACCGATTGGCCTACAAAGTCACAGAATCATTGAAAGACTTGTGCGTAAGACCATTTGGATTCCGTTGCATATGGAAGAGTAGAATAGAATATTTCTTTCCTGTTTGATTGCTAATAGTCAAGTGTTAAGCTAGATTGGGAAGCTGGATAAGCTAAAAAAGCTGATGATCGAGTTTAAGTGAGATTACAAATTTTATAATCACGAATTACAGAATTTGTACTTCGGTCAAAAGTTCAGAATTCTGTGTTGCATTCTCAAGTTTTTCAATCTGATGCAATCCTTTAAACTTCTTTCTTCTGATTGTTTTTGTCAATTTCTCAAATCCTTTTATGAAATTATATTTTTGTAGAATTACAAATACTCTGCAATTCCTGATCTTTATAATTTGATGTAGATTACACAATCTGTAATTCGGTTTAAACTCCTACATTACACAATGTGTAATTCTAAATTACATAATCTGTAATTCGGCCTAAATTCCTAGATTACACAATTCCGAATTACACAATCTGGAATTTAGCCTAAATTCCTAGATTACACAATCCATAATTCTGAATTACACAATCTGTAATTCGGCCTAAATTCCCAAATTACACAATCCATAATTCCAAATTACACAATCTGTAATTCGGCCTAAATTCCCAGATTACACAATCCATAATTCTGAATTATACAATCTGTAATTCGGCCTAAATTCCCAAATTACACAATCCGTAATTCCGAATTACACAATCTGTAATTCGGCTTAAATTCCTAGATTACACAATGTGTAATTCTAAATTACATAATCTATAATTCGGCCTAAATTTCTAGATCACACAATTCGTAATTCTAAATTATACAATCTGTAATTCAACCTAAATTCCTAAATTATACAATCCGTAATTCCGAATTACATAATCTGTAATTCGGCTTAAATTCCCAGATTATACAAACCGTAATTCCGAATTACACAATCTGTAATTCGGCCTAAATTCCCAGATTACACAATTTGTAATTCGACCCAGACTCGCGCGCGCCTTTCCGGGCCTCCCGTATGCATACTATTTGTACTTTCTATCCAAGGCCAGGCCCCGCCTTATTATTCATTACTTCTTCCTGCCTTCATCATACCTCCTTTATTATCTATCTTTCCTATCACCTCATCCCTATATCTCCTACTTCTACATAACAGAATGGATGGTGCTCAAAGAGACGACTTCCTGTTGTTCTCTGGCTATCCAGAAAGCATATCCGCACACCCATCGGCATATTAGGGAGGCCTACGCCTCGTTACTAAGCCTTTAATTCAACAGATTTTTGCATTTTTATTAATTTTCATTATAATTCTACAACCATTATAGGGGCCACGTAAAAATTTATTTGAGTGCCAATGGCATACAAGACCCCTCCCCCCCCAGACCTTCTCGCTTTGGTACGCACATATTTTTCTTAAAAAAAAAATTTTTTGACACTAACTTTTTTACCGTTTAGAGTCCAAAATCATGTTGAACAACCACTAAAACTTAAGTTAAAAACTTGTCAAAAACTTGTTAAAAACTGAAATTTGAATCATTATATAAAAATTATGTGATCGATATATATCTGCGATAGGTTTGTTCAATGCAATTTAATGATCAAACGGCAAAGTGCGCAGGTATTGAATCATCTTTCCTGTGATACATGAGAAACTTTAAAGAGGATGTGTAGTCCTCGATTGGCTTATTATTTCTACCAAACATTCCCCCGAGGACATCCCGGTTGCCCAGCTAGTCCTCTTTCAATTTGGGGCGAACCCAGACAATCAAGCCGCCACCACCCCTCCCTCTTCCTATAACAAATATAGTGCCCAGGCAGAGCACTACAGGGCATCAGAGGAGACTTGTTAGGGGGGGGGATGAGGGAATCGTGGAGAGGGAATAAAAATGTTAGGCAATTTTTCAAAATTTTGGACCTCTGGTGCTTTAGAACCAGATGACATCTGGAGAAATCATTTGGTGGCTTTTAATATGTAGCAACTATAGGGATTAAGATTGAGCACTTACAGCTTGTCCACCAGACCCTACTGAGATGAATGCCCAAAAAAGGCTCGATGGCATACAAAGACCCCCCCCCCCCNCTTTTTAGAGCCCGTTTGCATGCCAATGGCACGTAAATAAATTTTTACATGGCCCCATATCCATTTATTTACATTTGTCAAATCAATTAATCAAGTAACAATTCTTATCCTAGCTACATCATTTATACATGAACTAGCATGTTAGATAAACTAAATTGAAATGAATGCTGCGTTAAGTACATATCATTTTAATACATCTATTAAATTATTGTTTTTAATCAATTATACAATCAATCACCCCCCTGACACTAAGCTACGTTTAGCTATGCTTGATTGGAAGCTGCTGAAGATGGTCTTAGTCTTGATCAAAGGCGGCCGGAGGCCTGCGAAGAAAATCGTATATCTTGATTGAAAGCCGCCGAAGGCGGGTAATGAGAGACCAAAGGCCACGTACACCAAAGATGAGCGTATATCAAATTTACATAAGAGAGCCAACGTCAAAAAAATGTACGCCTGTGTACACCGTTATCATACAAATTAATCGATGTTTATTATCACCTTTTTGAGTTGCGAACAAATACAAAAGCAATGTAATTTAAAGTACCAGTTAAAAGAATTGTGTTGTCATGCAATTTAACTTTAAAAAAATTTAGAGCTCAGAGCTCTAAATTTCTAAACTGTGGAGGTCAATTTCTCATAGTTTTTAGCAAGTTTTCATGAGCTGTGATGAATTAGAACTTGATACTAACTAAATTAGAATTTTTTTTTTAAAAAAAAAAACTTAAATCGGTCTGGAAACATATATTTCAGACCTTTAATTAGGTATGTGTCCGAGGCGGTGGGGGGAACTTTTTTTCTTGCTGAGACCTAGGTGTGTCTGTGTGTATGTGGGGGGGGGGGTTTACTGAAACAGCTGTACATACCTTGCCGCATAAAAGTTAAGTGTTTGGCGAGGGTTTGTTCCGTCCAGCAGAAGAAAAAGAGAGAAGAAAGAAAAGGTCTTATGCCCAGATTGATCAATGACATACAGTAGATTAATTAAAAAAAAATGTAAGAAAGGGGAGGAGGTTGTTTCCACAGTATGTGAGGATGGGGGGGTGAGTAGGGGTAGGGGGGCGGTGGAGCGTGGTGGAGGGGGGAAAAAGAAGGGGGTGGGTGGAGTGGGATGTAGGTGAGGGTTAGGTGGGTTAAAGTGGGTGAGGTGGTTGGTGGTTATATCAGAGAGAGATTTTGTGTTATAAAATCCCAACAGCCTAGAAGCTAGCCTAGAAGAATGCTCATAATATTACGAGTATTGCTTTTCGATTAAAAGAAGGGGGTGGCTTTAAAATTTTATGTGAGAGCGGAAGGACTAGTTAGGACTAGTAGTGAATTCTAGCTATAAATCAGACTACTAAGTCTAACTGTGAATGATAATCATTATTCTATATGTATAGGCTTTAAACTTATGCAAACTTATGTTTAAAAGTCGATTAATTGTATAAATTATTTATGAATTCATCCCAAGATTAGAAACAAACTTTATTTTTGAGTTAGTACATATACCAGTCTTCATTTTTTTGAAGCCTTAGGTGTATACGTAGGGGGAAGGGGAGGAAAGATTTTTTGGAAGAGCTATATATATCTAAATTCTTATATAAATGTATAAGGGGGGGGAGGGGGGCCTAAAAACTGTCCCAAAAAGATATACATAGGTCAAATAAATAAGAATTTCCGGAACCGATAATTTTAAATTCCTGTTTTTAAATCATATTTAAATCCTAGGCATGGCAGGCATGCAGTAATGAGGGCACTGGCCTTTTGGACGTCCCCTAAGATGTCCCTCTCAAGAAGAAGCAAGAAGTACTGCGGACCTCCCTAAAACTAAGTACCACTTGAAAGTTCAAGCCGCATTTTTGGATAAGCTTGAAAGTCTACACCGCAGGCACAGATCATTCATAGTATCTTAAAAGCCAAAACCGCATATCTGGATGGTGTTTTCAACATCTACGCCGTAGATAGAGATCATCTTGATTATATTTTTTCAAATGGCACTTAGGTTTAAGGAGGTTGTCCTTGGCCTACCCCACCGCCCTATCCCTTCAGGCTCTTTATCTTTCTCCACTATCACACACCTCTTCTATTAATATACATATGCCCCAATTGCTTATACCAGAGACACTTTTATAGGGTAATATTTTTTATACTAGTGAAAATGCAATGAACGCCGAAGATGGTCTAGAAGATGGTTTTGGTGTTAATCGAAGGCCGAAGATGACAGTATTTTGATCGATTCTAAAAAGTTCATAGCTTAGTGTCAGGGGGGTACAATCAATTAAAAAATCAAAAATATAAATGAGAAAAATAACTTAAAGAAAGACAAGTTTTCTATAAATTTAATTATTATTATTAAATTATGATTCATTGTGATTTAATTAACCAATGATTTAATTGTCTATGATAGTTTAAGGCTTGTACAGACAATGATTTGTTCAGATGATAAAAACTAAGTGGAAGGAGCTTAGATTTGATGTTAGAGTTGTTCAAAATTCTTTACTGGAATCTATTAGAATTAATTAGAATCTATTAGAATCAAATTCAACGCTCACTACTACTCACCAGCTAGTGGTTAGAAATAGTTAAGCCATGTGTAGCTAGAGCTGCTAGAGCGCAAATACCCAAGGCTTCCTTCCGTCAGAGCTCTTTTAGGAAAGTCTGTCAGTTCGGTCATACAGAGAAGGACAAACGTTCTTGCAAAGCTAAAAGCTTTAATGAATGATGCACCGTCAATCGATCTGAATGCAACCAAATCAGGCGCATGACGTATCACGCAATGCAAGCGGCCCCGGAAGGCGAAGGCATGTCGTAGGGCGGCAGGCACAGCAGAACCGCACCCCAGCGCCGCCCTCAATCTCGTCTGGCCAGCGACGTACCTCAATCTCCCCTGTCTTCATTCTTCACTCCCCCCCTTGATTCCGATGTGACACACAAGAACGGAGGGAGCGAGACAGAAAGAATATGAAGCAAAGAAAATAAAGGTCAGCCGCATACTCCAACCACTGAGCCCAAAATCTTTCTTCTCTTCCCCCACTGATTGTTTGTCATAGCAATGCGTACCGAAAATGCAATTCATGCTCTTCTCGCAAGTCCAAAGGATCGTCGCTTATCAGATCCTGACGATAGAGAAACTGCATGCATAACAAGCTATCAACCACATGCGCAGGCAGAGATAAATTGGAGAAAAGAAATTTGTGATGAAATCAGCAGTGGGCAAATCTGGCCTTGAACGCTGCCTCCCCTCCTGGATAGTCCTGGAAAGGGTCAAAGTTGCCTCCCCCTTCTTTGTTCTCTTCGGAAGTTGAGGAGACGGCGGTCATCTCTAAACCCTCCCCCTCAGTGGCACATGCTGCCTCGTAGATGGAGATATGCTGAAGTGTAAAAGGAAGCTCAGAATAGTCGAACACGATGTCGACATGACCACCTCCGTGTCTAACCAACTCTTGGAGCTCAGCTCCACAAGAAGCGTTAGCCATTCTCACTCTCTCCTCTGAGAAGCGAACCTTCTTCTTCTTTCCATTCCCTTTCTCCCCCTCCTTCTCTTTTTCTTTCTCACTCTGCTTCTTCTCTTGCATCTACAATATTTGCGCTGTGATGCGAGAGACGTCGGACTCAGACAGCGAGAAAGAATTGCCAGATGAAGAGCTAGACGAAGACTCTGAGTGAGACTTCTCGCTCTGTCCATTCTGCCATCTCTGTCCATTTTCATCAGATCCCTCCCTCTTTTTACGGCTTCCTTTCTCCTTTTCTTTCTGATTTCGGCTACCCGAAGGGCTAAAATGCTTGTCGCACTTTGAAGCAAAGTTGGAAGGCAGTTAATGGAGCTGTTGTGCCGTCTCCACGCTCATCGACTCGAAGTCGGGGTTGGTAAGAGCACTGACCCCCCCCGGAAGCATGGCTTGAAAGGTTGGGTCTGCAAGCTTGCTATCTGAAGTGCCAGCTGCAGACAACAGAGACTTGTGAAGGGTCGAAATCTCCATGTCTACCCCGGTCGAACCGGAGATGACATGGAGGATTCCGGAGGCGACAGAGGGTACCCAGTCGTAACGAGTATGGCGGGGGTCCAGCGTAGGTGATGCTTCCGCCATCACCTCCTTCTGGTACTCTCAGCTGTACTTTACGGCTACCGGTTTCCCTTGCCCCCTCACCTGCTTCTTTGGCTTTGTCCACGCTAACGTTTTCGTCTCTTCACAGAGAAGAGGCCAGAAAGTGATGCCTGCAACCCAGTCATGTGCTTCAAGATCCCGATCCTTCAAATCATCTTACACTTCCTGAAAAGCCCCTTCGAGTTCGGCTTCGGAAAAGCCTTTTCCCTCCACTAGCTGAAGGAAACGTGAGAACGTGTCCCATGCCGTCTCCTTTTGGAGATCTGGTGGCAGCTGGACCTGGACTCCTTGAAGTGCTGCAATGAAAGCGGCTTCCCAGTCCTTCAATCTCTTCTGGAACTCCGGAAGTTCTTCAGCAATCTGACGCTGAGGCAGTGTGTGCTGGGGGTCTTGCGCCAACTTGTTGGCCCTCTTGTGAAGGGCCTTGTCCAATCCAAACGAAGAAACACAAATCGCTCCCAACAACTTCTACAGTCCAGGACCAGTGTACGAAGCATACATCCGAACTCACAGAGAAAGGATTTGAAAATACTCCTCAGAGTTTGCATACTGTTGCCTCTAAAGAAGCTCTTCTACTGTGAACTTCAGAGTGGTATTCGCAAACATTTTGAGAAAGTAGGGCAGAGACGGAAAGAAACGTTTGGAAGAAAGACTTGAAAAACCTGGGGTTGTTAACCACAGTTAAGCCATGTGTAGCTAGAGCTGCTAGAGCGCAAGTACCCAAGGCTTCCTTCCGTCAGAGCTCTTTTAGGAAAGTCTGTCAGTTCGGTCGTACAGAGAAGGACAAACGTTCTTACAAAGCTAAAAGCTTTAATGAATGATGCACCGTCAATTGATCTGAATGCAACCAAATCAGGTGTATAACGTATTATGCAATGCAAGCGGCCCCGGAAGGCGAAGGCATGTCGTAGGGCGGCAGGCGCAGCAGAACCGCACCCCAGCGCTGCCCTCAATCTCGTCTGGCCGGCGATGTACCTCAATCTCCCCTGTCTTCATTCTTCACTGAAATTGAAACCAAATACATCCATACCACTATATAGCATCATAAATCTACATAATCAATCTGCATATTTTTATATGACTAGTAATGTATCAATACTTAAATCTTGGGGTAAGATCCACAATAACGTATTATAAAAGCCTACTGTTATGAAAACACAGTAAAAAAACATCTAGAAATTAACGTCTTTATAAGTTTGCCTGGGTTCGTTTTCTTTATCGCTCAAATTCTTGTGTTGCGAAGCTTAATTGTAATTGGCTCAGTTTGGCTGTATCTGTCACCGTCTGTTACCTGGCTGCATGAGGTAGGCTTGGGTAGACTGAGGTTTTTTTGAAAAAACATTTGAATTGTAGTTTTTTTCGTTTGAGCGCCCATGCCGCCCATGCGTGCAAGCAACATCGCGTCGGCCGGCGCGGCGGCTCGCGAATTCCGCAGCGGCTCTGCATGGCGTAGACGGCGCAAAACGTTGAAAAGACACTTCCAAACCGAAGAAGTTCCAGATAAGTTCCAGTTCTCTCAAAGACTCTCATGTTCTCTAGCTCCGGCCACGTACGCTGGCTCCAGAAGAGATTGCAATAGTGTGTGTGCATCAATTGCCGAAAAAAAAGGAGTTGCGATCTGGAGTGCTTTCGGAGTAAAGTATCCAGTGAGACGTTCGCCGGACTGCATGAGTCTTCGAGCGTCCTCGCGGACTGACAGCTCGACCGATTTCCCAGCTCACCAGGCCCCCTTATCAACAAGCACCGCCGGCTTTTCGATTTCTGGCTGTGTCACCCTGCCGACGCGCACGAACTGCTGCTGGATTTGTGCCACAGGGTTGAGACGGTCAGAGAAAACAAGGGAGGACTGAAAAAGAAAGATGGATTTGTGTGAGAGAACCACAGAAATGACGTACGCGGATTTGGAGTTTCTCGGGGAAGATACCCTCGTAAAAGTGATCCCCAAAATCACAATCGACACAACCCTGCAACTCCTGGACGTGAGTGAGCAGTGTGCCCTTTTCCCTCCCTCTCTTTCTGTGTCCGTCTGTGGTGGTTGTGTGGGTGCTACCCCGCACATTTTCTGTTCTTGCTTATGGATGCCCTTTGTGTTCTTTCGGCCCTGCCTCGTTTCCTGTCTGATTTCCGTCTCTCGCAATCCCACTGTACAAATTGTGCTGCATGACTCCGTCGGTCTCTCTCTCTCTCTCTCTCTCTCTCTCTCTCTTTGTCCGCTTGTATTCGCTTTTTCCTCCTGTCCGTCCCTCGTTCCCCGCGCCCCTTTTGCCCGACCGTCTCTCCGTCTCCCATGGAATTTGATCCTGCTCTGCTGTCTCCATCACCTTCTCCGCATCCGATTTTACCCTGCTTTCAGTTCTTTTCTGTTGTGTGCTGTGGCCTTTACGCACACGGCCGGTGTGCAGAAAGAGAAAGGGATATCCACCTTCGCACCAACCAACCTACTTCAGTTTTTTCCTCTTTTCTGTAAGTGAATTTTGTTTTGTTCTGCTCCGCTCTCCCTTCTCTTCTCTTCTCTTCTGTTCTGTTGTTTGTGCAGCAAGAGGTGGGGCCCTTCATGGCCCACGACCGGGAGGGCGTGGAGGTCCCTTTCTTTGTAGCCAGACAGATGCAGGACCTCAAATGGGTCTACATACAGAGACCAGAATGGCTCAATCCTGGTCAGTCAGCCATCCAGCAGGTCATCGTCTGCGGCAGGGCGAGAGAGAAATGAAAAACGAAAAGCAATATGGTCTTCTTAGACGTGTTTGTTCCTCCTTCATGCCGTGTTGTCAGTAGGGCTGACTGCCCCCCCCCCGGCATTGATCAGAGAGAGCAGTGAAGCAAAGGGGAAAGAAAGAAAAGAATTGTGCGGCCAAATAAGATCCAAGCTCCGTCCCACCTCTTTCAGACAGACAGACAGACAGACAGAACCGGAGAGGCATGCAGAATTTAAGTGTTTGTGAAAGGTGGAACTCATGCAGTATTTCGTTAATTTCCCAAGGAAAACTCAAACGAAAACAGGGATCGAATCAGAGGCGGGCTCACGGAAGGCGCCTCTGCTTTTCCTGTCGTCCTGAGAAAAACGAACAGAAGGAAGGAAGAAAGGAAGGAAGGAAGGAAGGAAGAAAGAAAGAAAACAGAAAGGAAAAGAAAAGAAAAGAGAGATGGAAGAACCAAAGAGCCACCCTGCCTCACTGCCTC